>JAKSYS010000073.1:0-144273 GCA_022925895.1 Fragilaria crotonensis | reverse complement strand
TGACTGTCTCTTGACCAGTACGATAGTACTGTACCCAGTCCAGTACAAGTAATACCGGGCGAAAAGCCCAAACATGATGCAAAGGAAATGCAAGTTGCCATGAGTCGCTTGTTGATTGTTGCGGACCATGGAAGATCCCGGAGCATGACATAGCACGACTCTGTAGGTTCCTTTCTCCATCTTTTGAAGTTTCGTCTCCAGTCCAGTCAACTCCTATCATGTCACAGGCCCTGGAAGCGTCGTCATCTAGGAAACGACGATCGAAAGATTTCAGCCTCCTTTCATCGGCACCATCGTCATTGTCCACCTCATCTCCGGCGTTGCCTTCGTCCTCATCATTCTCAAGATTCCTCCCTACAGCAACTGACTTGCCCCTATCTGGCGTCATCGTCTGCTTGTCTGGTCTGATAGCGGACGAAAAAACTCGATTGCATGACATGGTGGAACGAATGGGTGGGACGTACGATCGGAACTTGAATGTCTCCACCACAACACATCTCGTGACACCCACACCCGGAAAGGGAGATAAATACGATCTCGCCGTCGCCGTCCTCTCTGAATCAAAAGAAAAGGCGACGACGAATCGTCTGGCTCACATTGTGACACCGCAGTGGTTGATTGATTGCTTTCAGGCAGGCAAGAGATTGGAGGAAGGAGACTACTCGGTGATTGGTACAGTTGCCACTTCTCAGCAGCATGATGAGCAAAACATCGATAAACAGTTGGAGGACGTTTTGAATCAAGGTGATCGCAAGAAACTATTCTACCCCTGCCGCTTTCTTATACTTGGCGATGACGGCGATTCGAGGCAGCAAATCCTATTGGAGAAACTAATTCAGCGAGGACGCGGGACTGTTTTCTGGGAACTCAACGAAACGATCACCCACCTTTTGGTCATTGATGGCTGTGATCCAGTTCTTATCGACGCTGCCGACGCAGTGTCGACTCACCACCCTTTGGGGCCTGTTGTGGTGTCACCACTTTGGGTCGTCGAATCTTGGAAAGCCGGTACTCTGCGTTCCATTGCTCCTCGTCATCGCCCTTGCATGCGACAGTTTAAAGGTAATGATTCATTGGAAACGAAGAAAGTTGACCAGACGGAGACTATCAAAGTCGTCGTCAAAAAGCGAGGGTCCTCGCTCTTTCGTGGCTGCCTTTTCTCTCTGGTGCGCCTATCTCCGCCGTCCGGGGCTGTGGACTTTGATGCCCAACTATTGACGGAAGAGATTGTTTCGAATGGTGGGCAAATGTTGTCTTCCAAGGTAGTTGAGGCATTACGAGCCGATCAGAGCCGTAGGGACATCACGGCACGACCGCGCACATGCTACGTTGTGTTCTGGGGTGGCTTCACGAAAACACACGTTTCCATGCATACGCTACTATCCCAAATTCAGAATGGAGACTTGTGTTCTTTGGTCTTGGTTTCCCCCATTTGGCTCAAAACGTGCCTTGCGGATGGCAGTATTCCGTCCTCCATCCGCCGGCGTCCATTACTGTTTCAACCGCAAACATGGCCCCTACGTCGTCTGCACGACTGCGGCATCAAACTGGCAGTATCAGGTTTTGTTGGTGCCGAACGCACAGGATTGATTCAGCTCATTCGAGCGGTTGGTGCGTTGTATACCGAGCATTTGAAGCCAAGCAATACTCATCTCATCTGTCGAGACCCAAAGGGGCCGAAGTACGAAAAGGCAATTGAGTGGAAACTACATGTTGTCACTGTTGATTGGCTCTATCATGTGGTTCGTTATGGCTACTACGGCCCTAAGGAGCGAGGAATTGAATCGGCAGCACAAATGGGTTGCGAGGCTGAGTTTTCCCTCCGGCCCGATGAGAACGCTTCTAACGCGGCCAACTTGGAGTCCCGAGAATCTCAAGAGATAGTATCAGAAACTCAATGGCTTGGAAGCATAAATTCTCGCTAATGCCTCTACCTTTTCGTAGCTTCCTCGCGTAGCTTCTCCAACTGCGATTTCTGTTCCTCTGTCAACTCCACATTGGGCGGCAGATCCTTTCCGAAGGAAAATACGGATCTGCTTTTTTCCACATACTCGGGGGATCCCGCCGAAACACTCTCCTGCGCCTTGGCTGTGAGAAGGATTTGATCCAAGTACTGCTGCCATTCTGTCAAGAATTGTTGTATTTGATGCGGTTTCATGGCTGTCGATGTCTTGCTATGACTCGCACTGTACAATCGAAATTCGGCCTTGACGTAGGCATCGCCAAGTAGGCGCATTTCTGCAGGTAAGTGTCTGGCGTGGGCGCGCAAGAGTGAACGATACAACGACTTTGCCGCGGCAAGGGATCCTAATTGCGACGATGTCATCGGAATGAAGAGGAGTGAATGATAACGACTACAAGTGACAGTGAAGGCAAAATATAAACTGTTGATTTGAAAATGAGTCAGGAGTCAGGAATGATACCAGTAGAGAGAGAGTGACAAAGGTCAAGTCCTCTATGGTAGTCTACTGTAACCGGTAGTTCGCCGTCGTTGGTGATTGGTATGATCGATGTCTACATGAATGAAACCAGGTACTGGTACAAGGTACAGTACATGATACTTACACATTACACACACACACGTAGGGAACCATCTCAATGGTCATAAACAGCAACCATGCTACAGTATATACCAAGTTACAAGTAGAGGTAGATTTCTAGTACCAGTACTGGTAGCCCAGTACACCGGTTCTCGAGTACTGAAGGAGTATATGATATATGTATACAAGAACAATCGCCGCAACTATCAAGGCCATGTTATTACATGTATGCATACATGCACACTACCGATAGTAGTAGTATGCCGGATCTCGGGCCCGATACATGGACCCCAGACCCCATCAGGGGGAAGTGTTAAGAAAACTTGACAAGTGAGACCACAATTACAAGGCAAGAACCTACACCTCATGTTTCAAGCTGTACTACTGTCTCACAAAACCTCGCGTTCTATCAGTTCTTATAAGGCATCCTTTCATTTCAGAAATGAACCATACTACGAAGAACGTACATCAACATAAGGAACGCGACACCATTCTTTTGTTTCCTCGGGAAGGTCAAGGTGGCGGACGAACGCGCTTGCAATACAGCCAATCATTCGTCATGCGATACAACCGGTTGGTTACAAAGATTCGGAAACTCTACTTCCCCCGAATCTTCCATTTCATACTTTCGCTTCAGCCTGCCTGGACTAAACTCGGCATAGTCCATCACAATCTTGCCAACGGTGCGAGCTCGAGGTGTAACTGCCACGGTAGGCGGCTTCCACCCAGCCGCCACAGCCCTCGTCAACTTCGGAACGAAATCCTTCTTGCGGGAGACTAATCCAGGTAACTCCAAAGCTTTTCCGTCGTCAATTGTTGTTCCTCCATAGGCAGCCAGCGCCAAGGATTCTTCGACTGGACCAGCAATAAATAGTGTGGATGTCATGTGGACAATGTCTACGACAGCGAGTAACATGGCAGTCAGCTTCATCTCGTCACGGACGACCTGCATTTCCGGAATCAAGTCATCGACGCGTTGGAGCGATGCTTCCGCATCTGTGGTTTCAATCACACCGTATCCAACGCTATACACAACGTTGACATCATCGGCATCCTGAAACTTGAACTTCTTCATGTCACCATTGACCAATTGGTACGGCGTCATGGCAGAGAGTTCCTGCGACTTCGCTCGAAACTGGCGTGCGGCCAACTGATTGACATCATCAATGCCCAAATATTGGACCAACATACTGACCATTCGCTCATCCCATTTCGTTGTTGTAGGCGAACGGAGGTTAAGGGTATCGGAGAGAATGGCTGAAAGCAGCATACCTGCGATGTTTTTTGGTAGGAACTTTTCTTGAATTGCGTACGAATGAGCGAGAATACTACTCATGCAGCCCCAGGGACGAATATCGACGAATATCGGCTTTTCTGTCACAATGGTGTTCGATTGCAACGCATGGTGATCGATGATCCCGATAATGTTGGCCATGGGGATTGCTGGATTCAGCTGTGACTGTTGCTGAAAATCGACGAGGCAGACACTGTTTTCAGGTGATTTCTTGAGGAGATCTTCAATCGGTCGTGGCAAGTCACATTTCCACTCATTCAAGGCCCACTTGGTTTCGCTGTTGATGTCCGAAGCGCGGGCAGCCACGCCACCATAGAGATGAGCCGCACCAATGGCCCCTGCAATCGAATCTAGATCTGCCATGATATGGCCGCAGAAAAAAGCACCCTGAAGCTGTGGTTCAAACGCCAGGCCTTCTTGCTTCTCGTCCGTAGGAACTTTCTTTGCCAACCTCTCTGCTTCGTCCCATGTTTTGTCCACGGCAGTTTCGAGCGGAGTCACATCACGATCATGATAGAATCGATGATGATGAAAGTGCGATAACGGCTGCGGTTGATTGGGCATGATTAGCTTAGAGGATGGAGGATAAAGGATTGAAGGTACGGCAATAACGAAGGGGGAGATGATTGACGAATAGAACTGCCAGATATCCGCAACTTCTTTCTCTCACAATGCCGCGAATGAAATAATGTCTTCTATCGAAGTGTGATGCGGTCTGTTGCCTGTTACAAATCTCGAGCGTAATTCAAGCAGGGACACATCACACATTCGAATCTGACTGCCGAATTTTCTGGCGCGTCATGGCTGGCTGGCGGCAAAGGCGAAAAACTAACGACGAAAAGGCTCGTCACGAATATGCTACATAAGGGGCAGTATATATACGCATACAAAAGGACTCGTTGTAGGATGTACAGGCACTCCAGTACTGAATGCAGTTACTCCATTACATTGTGAACACGCGTATGAGCGTATGTATCATGGTATGTATGATTGAATACTCGTATTCTCTTCTGGAGTAAACTAGCTAGTAGAGTACTAGTAGATAGCTAGAGTACTGGAGTACTATGCATAGTACAAGTTTTGCACTTCGCATACGTGTCCTACTACCGTATTTCTCGGTATTTTGTACCCCTTGGATTCATGTACCCACCACCCCAAAATTATGTATTTTTTCGAACCACTCGACTCCAAAATGAAAGTCAATATTTGATCCTTTGGTAGGAAAATCCTGGCATTTCACTGAAACGTCAGGTCATTTGAATTCCACACGTTGAAAGCCCCCTATGAATGTATAACTCTAATCATCAGAAGCCGAGTTTAAATCTTCATTTTCCATTATTGAGTTGTCAGCCCGATGTCCATTTTTCACGGATTCCCTTTACCCGTCGGACATTTTTGATGAACTTGTGGTGGGATTTTTGCACCCATCGGTGTACATTTGGGGGGTACAAAATACCGAGAAATACGGTAGTACAGCAGTACTATCAGGAATCAGGAGTACTACGAATGTATCCGGAATTCATGCGTCAAGGCATACCACTTAATAGGGCGTCGTACGTGTGGGCTTTCGTATGTTAAAACTCTACCAGAAGATAGCGTACACACAATAAATGTACGTCGAAGTATGATGTTACGTAAATACATTGCGAAAAACCCTCCAAGTCCAAAAAACCTCCGAGTCCAAAAAACCTCCGAGTCCAAAAAACCTCCGAGTCCAAAAAACCTCCGAGTCCAAAAAACCTCCGAGTCCGAAGCAAACCTATCATGTGCCGAGCTCATTGTTGCTGGGAGCTCTCCTAACTAAATTCGAAGATTGGGATTGAGATTCCCACTCCTTTTGTCCCTCCTAAGCCTATTAATAATGTCAGTCACACTCGTCTGCGGTCCGTATACGTTGTAGATCATGTCAATTGCCCTATGGGAAGTGTGGCCCAAGCTCACGAGATCACGAACCACATCCCAGATAACCTTCCTTCTGGTGTACTTGTACTTGACCCGTCCTCGCTCAGTTTCGGAGAACAGCCTTGCAGGCTTTCTCCCCCCGACCCGTGTAGATATTCAGTCCACAAGTCGTAAAGACTTTTTGGATTCGGCATCAGGGTGGCAGGATTCGTCATGGCAAGGGCAGGTGCAAGCAAGGCTCGTTCACCAGCAGCAACGTCATCTGCAGCAGTTCCTTCCCCATTTTCAGCTCCATCGTTAGCATTAGTTGTTGTTGCCGTTGTCAATACTGCTCGTCGTCGGGATGCTGGCTGTAGAGCCATTCTTCTCATATTCCCATTCACAATTTGAAAACCCCGCTCCATAGCCTGCATTATTCCAGCAATCTCGCTCCGAAGTTCCACATTCTCACGCCTCAAACTCATAAAGCCACTCTGCAATTGCAGCATCCAGTTCTGAAGTTTATCGCCACTGATTTGGTTGTTCTCCAGAATTCGCATGTTCAGACGTCGCGCATTGAGTCCTTGCAGTGCTCCTCCATTGTCATCCACATTGTTGTTATTAGCACCAGCAGCGAAACCGTCAAGATCCGGCAGCCTTGGAATTTCATCAATAAACACAGTGCCTTGGTTTCCACTGACAATGATTGGCACCTTCGCAATTGGATTCTGTCCATCAAGAATAACGGTTCCCGTATCGGCCAAATCCGCTTTCACACGATCGCGATCCGTTGCAGAAATGAAATCGCATGCAACACTTGAATAAACAAGCCAAAGCACAGCCTTACCAAGCACAATTGCTGCCGATTCGGGAAGTCGTTGACGTATATTTGGAACCACTTTTGTAAGAACAAATGTTTTCAACGTGTTAGAGTCGCACAAAGAGTTGTCGATCACATAATAGCAAGCCCCACCCATACACAACTTTTCCGCCACTTTGCAATCTGGGTACGGCAACTCAACATCATCATAGCGATCTGAAACGCGACCCTTTCCTTTCCAACGGCCTCTGGTGTCCTTGTCGTCTTTTGAGATGCCACAGCGCCGAACATGCGTCGATGCAAATTTCCGAATACTGTGACTTCCCAATAGACCTCCCGTTTGGAACTCTTGCAACTTTAAGACCTTCTGACCGAAGTTGTTTTGTGCTGTCTCCTTAGCTTTTTGTCCACCACCAGGAATTGTGATGTCGTCCGAAAAAGCAAATACATACGGCGAAGCCATCGCCGATGCACTTGCTCGCAAGTTAGTTTCCAACCACAATCCCAAACTAATATACACACAAAAAACAGGGTTCATACTTCCGAGGACAATCTGCCATGGCGCATCGCGTTCATCTTGCACATTCTTGCTCCAATTCAGGCGAGTTTTCAACGCATTCTCGAAATTGTCATGCACTCGAATGTGGTCCATAATTACCTGTGTTGTGTCGTCAATTCTAGCAATCATGTGAAATTGAAAGTTCATAAGTGCTGGCATTCCATACTTCCAAATCGCTGAACTGTGAGGACCACCAAATGTCTTGAATACCTCATGAAGGCGTCGAAATTCGTTTTCAACCATCGGTCGTCTTGTTTGAGATGCTGCACCTTGTTTTCTCGCTTCCAGCTTCTTTACATACTTCACGAAGTCATTAACCTCTGCACACTTTGTTGGATTGCCATCGTTGCTCCCAGTACGCCAACCATGTAGACGATCAGGCATATGAAAGGAAATTGCCTTTTTCCAAAATGCAATGGTGTTCGCACGTACCAAGGGTCGAATCATTGTGTCGGGTGCAGGATCAGGGACACCGAATGTTCGCATATTCAGCCAACGCAACAATTCTTCCGGGGTTACTTGCCTTTTCTCTGCCTCAGTATAAACACGGTTATACTCATATTGCTGTCCGGGCCCCAAGCGATGGACACTGGACATCAAGCTGTCCAATATCCGTTTGTAAACCTTCTGACCTCTCATTGCTATTTGTGCATATGTGGCACGGAACAAACAGATCAAACATCGAAGTACTCCGAAAAATTCCAACAGTTCATGTTGTTCTTTTTTTGGTACACATCCTACAGATAGTACGAGTGATGCCAGTGCCAAATTGAAGCAAATCGGGATCGGAATATCCAATCCTGCATGCGCGTACGTTGCATTCTGATATTATTCCAATCCTGATACAGGCTACACAAATCTACGTTCCAGATGTTATACAGTACTACAGTATTAATTTTCTCGCCTTCACGAGTATCCACGCGTGCATACCACTTGGGTGGTATTTTCCAGATAATACTACGGTAGTCGAATGACATATGATCAGGGGTGTTTAATTAAGGCGATCCGGCCGGCGCGCCTTCTGACGCCTTAATTACTGGATTAAGGCGCGAAATTTGGGTCCATAGAAGGCGCAGCGGAAGGCGCAGGTAGGTTTCTACTGGGCTACAGTACTACGGAAACGATTGACAGTACAGTGTACTGTGTATACTGTAGTACTGTGTACATTAGAGAGGTGGTTTCTCTAGTAAGATATTCACGTACAGTACGTACGGTAGTATGTTAACTGTGTAGAAGCTACTCTAGTATAACATTCACGTATGATGCCAACGGTAGTATGTTATCAGCGTAGATTGTACGTGCCTTTCAGAAGGCGCGATTTTGAGGTCTTGAGAAGGCGATCCAGCTGTTGTGCCAGGCAGGCGCCTTAATTAAACACCCCTGCATATGATCATATGATGCACTATTGACTCTACGTAGTATATTGACTATTGTGACTGTTCACCCTTGGTTGAGAGTTGGGTGTTGGGTTCCACAGAGGCCTGAAAAATGCGCCTTGTATCATGTGCTTGCTCGCGTTGGCACATGTAATAATCTTGTTCAATGAAATTATGGCGATGCATAATTTACATGGGCACACATACATTTGACGTTCGACTCCCAACTGCTGACCAGCACTTGATGCTTTCAGTCTCACGATTTCGCGGTATTTGTTGTCATGTTTCACGTTGAAAAGTTAAACTATCAGCGTACCAAATGCACTACCAGCGTAAACATGGAACGTCCGGTCGTGTAAAGGCAATGAATAAAAATGATCGCAGCATCGGTAGTCGAACTCAACAATTTGTAAGCTGTAGACTACTGATAGGTACATAACTTAATTCTAAGGTGCTCTATGTTTTTAATAGGTTTTTTCTCCTCCGACTTCCCTTGTCAAGTTCCATGCTTGTCCAAGGGTCACCAAAAGGTCTAAATTTTCGTGATGAACAATATGTATTGTGGTAGCGTAACTCGCAGAACCACTTCACAGTTTGAGGTTGAAACAAAGCTCCGCCCTCTCTATCAATTTCGCGGCCCTCCGATTTTCTCTGCAATGACTGGCGCTCACTCTAGTACGAATACGACATGCACTCTGCAACGACACAACTTTTGTTGTGTTTTCAAGAGTCAGCGAAGCCTGACTCAAACACAATACCAACAACTCCCGTTGCTATTGGGCGTAAGATAAAGAAGCAGACGCTCAACAAGCCAAGAGACAATGCCAAAGTCTTCCGACCACCACCATGCTTCCAAATGGCCTTGGCAGCGTTGGCAAGTCTCGTTGGAGCCTGGAGCGTGATCGAAATCGTGAGCGCTAGCAATTTCTTGATCTGCTTGCCTTGGAAGGCGATCAAAGCGCGACGGCAGGCCCTGAGATGGTCGAGAAACGAAGTCGTAGGTTTTGCCAGGTCGCCAAACAAACGACTATGGTTCGACTTCAAAGGGATCGTGTATGCCATGGTGTCAATAACTGGTTGACGGCTCGCACCTTTGACAGGAATATGATGCTTTTGCAACAGGCGAGTTGACGCAAGTTCTGCCACGCCGAGGACGAAGAGGGCATTTTCTTGACTCTGCACAGAGTCGTATGAGGCGTCTTTCTGACCGTTGTCCATCAGCCAGTCCAATACAGGAAAGGATTTGGCTGCCTTCAGAGATACTCTTTTCGCTTCCGCGTCGTGAAGGCGATGGTATCGCTTGTCAAGGAACTCAAGGTATTCGTCAACCTTCTTTTGTTCGCCGTCATCCCCAACGGGGACAATGGCCGGGTCAAACATAGTCGCCCACCATCCAGACAATCGAGATCGCGCACCACTGATGGCGGCGTGGTGTTCGTTCCTGCGCATCTCGTCGTCATCATTGTCCGAATGAGAGTATAGCAGCTTCGTCGACAGGCTTGAGACAGGTGGAACGATTGCGATATGACTTCTGACGTGGGAATTCGTATCGGGCCTATGCGAGGCACCCGGAAACCTAACGGGCAATCTGTGAGTCGTCAGTGCCGATGTCGATGCGATGGCCATTAGGAGCAAGCTCCATGAACTGGTAGGCGCCATTGTATTTGCTTTCAGACCAATACGAGTATGCTGCTTTTCGTGCTTTTGCATTGATAATGATGTCATGTTGTAAACGATTAAAGTTTGCGATAAATCGTGATTGTGTGAGTTCCGATCATCCTGTTCACACAATATTCTCGGTGAGTTATTCTTGAGACGTGAATTCCGACAGGAATTCCTATTAACTTACAGAAACTCTACGTCCTACATACATTCCACGAACACCAAACTTTTCTAGTTTTAGACCTCCTGATTTTTATCCCGTCCTTTGGAACAAAATGATTTTGGAAAAATTCGTGACACCATCTGGTGCCTGTGATGTTTCGCTGACGTTTTTTGGATGGAATGCACTAAGTAGGAAGAATGGACGTCGACCCTTCTGGCCGGACAAGAAACTCAATTCTTGAATTTTTCAAGCCCAGGAGACGATTGCTTCATTGATAAATGACTTCCAGCTTGATTTCATGTCTGCGATGTGAAAGCAGCTGGTTGTGCGACTCCGACCAACTTAGGAATTGACTAATTGAAAGGTCGCTCCTACGTCCCTCATGACTCAAGACTCAAGACTCAAGACTATGCATACCTACACCAGCTCTGTGTCTGCGTACGAGGTACTCCGGAGTCAGGAATACGAACGAGCGATGTCACGATTATCGGGATTGAAAAAGTGCCGATGCCGTTGGGAACAGAGTGGTTGACTGAAACGCGAAATGATGACCTGACTTTCCTGAAGATCGGGCCATTCAACGGAGGCCGAGTATCGACGATCTTGAAGTCGTCCTACGACCTGGGTGTCAGGTGTCACATACAGACGATAGAAGATGACTATTCGACCTACCTGGTCGTGACGTCAATAACTTTCGTCCTCCATCTGCCAGCAGGATCTGTTCCATGCCATTGCGATTGAAAAATAATTGGATGTGCTAGGTAGCATACATCTACCGTAGTTCGCCAATCCCTCACTTTCTGGGAATTGTCGCCGTTCATGAGGAGCCGTCGACCGATGCACTCTGTTGTTCCCCCCTTCCGTGCATCGAAATCATAATTGCACTGGAGAAAAGATGGATACGACGTGATGGAGTAGCACGTTAAATTGCTCGTATGAACATTCACAGGGTTACGGCGTCGTAGAAGGAGACCGGATTCAACACCATATGCAAGTTGCGATCTCTTCCAGCCGTGAAATAACCCAGACACCTGATGAGTCGGGATGCAAACAGCGAGCTAGGCATGTGATTGGATTACACTACTGGGGTATATCCATGTCAGGAACTCGAAACATCGCCCACTCTATGAGGACTGAAAAACACTTAGGTTACCATCACCCAGTATTCGAACGCTGGCATATATGCCAACCAGAGGGAACCAAAACCACAGCATATTGGCAAAAGCAACAAAGCCAAGATTCTCTAAGATGGATTTCCCGATGTATCTCTTGTTCCAAAGGTACGACAAGATGTAGATGATGGTACCATAACATACTTGCCAATAGGAAGCCACACCTACACAACCAACAAGGAGCCATGAACAACGATCTGGATAAGCCATCGCCACATTCCACAACAGACATGGGGGAATAGTCGACCAACCATTACCAACATCAATGAAAAATCCAAAGGATTCGTTGTTTTGATAGGAGGGATCGTATACCGCGTACGTCGACCACATTTTACTCCACGATTTGCTGCAAAATGGGTTGGGAAGTGGCATGGTCAAGAATGCCAATCCGCATTCCCACTCTCGACCTTTGTATTTTTCCATGTTATCCTTGTAATCCTTTTGAATCGTCTTGATGTGGATGCCAAGGATAATCTCGCAGAAGGCAATGAGAATGTTGAGATTATTGAAAACAGCATGAGCAAAACGATCAGGTTCGTTCGATCGTACGGCAGGAGAAGGAGAGGCACCCCCGTCGTTACTACCAGCCATGCAATTATGGCGGTAACAATGTTGAGGGCTGCCATCGTCAAGGAGTAGTCGTAGGATGCAGGAATCGTTGGCAACTGTATCAACCAATGACACTTCGATATCATGCGGTTCATGGAGGGCTCATCAGCCCTGTACCTGGTACGGCTACTAAATTAAAAAGAGTATGCTACTACCGTTGTTCTTACAGATGCTCTACACCACTACAGTACTCAGTAAGATGGTACACTATGATATTCATCTCCTGTAGAAAGTGGGTACTAGTACGTTGTACTCGTACTTGTATTTGTATTTGTACCGGTACAGTAGTTAAGACGTACTGTAGTACGACTCATTGGAGATCGCACTATCCAGTACAAGTACTCGAGTACCCAAAGGTGATCCAAGTAGCAGTTTAGTAGTCCAGTACTAAAGTAGATTTTTGAGTAGAAATCTCGATTCTTCCTTTTCCGTTTTGAACAGTTGGCTCTGAGCACCTGCAGTCGAAGTAGACCAAGAGGAGGGGAAGACAGCAGATCATCTTGTTCATCCTACACTTTGTTCCTTCTATTGCACTCATCCGCTCCTGTATCACCTGAGACTATGACTCAAAGAATCATTCCCCTGCTTTCTCTTCTTCTGCTTGTTCTTTCGACGACATGTGCCTTTACAGTCGTCACATCTCCACGTAGCCGCACAACTACGAGAATCGTAACAGCACGAAGGTCCACTGAGGTAATGTCCGAAGATGTACCCACGGTGGAGGCTCCGGAAGATGCGGTCATCACAATTAAACCAAACGCCATGAATCGGCTCCGCGAACTGCGAGCGAAAAAGGCCGACGATGGATATCTTATTTTACGCATGGGAGTGCGCAACGGCGGATGTTCTGGACTCAGTTATGTTATGGACTTTTCAACTGAAGACGATATTGGAGAAGACGATCAAATTGATGAATACCCGACAGAGCGAATCAAGTGTGTTGTGGATGCCAAGAGCATGCTTTATTTGTTTGGATTGCAATTGGATTATTCGGAAGAATTAATTGGAGGTGGTTTCAAGGTAAGCGAATATCCAGATTAGTTTAGGTTGAGGACGTGCTGTGGAACGTTGCGCTCACCTGCTGCAACTCATTCAACTGCATCAACAGTTCTTTAACCCTAACGCGGAAGAATCGTGCGGTTGCGGATCTTCATTCGGCGTGTAGTAGTTCAATCACCTGCATGTCAGATAGGTACTGGGACAGCCAATCAGTTCACACATGAAAGGGATTCGCTTAATGGTACCATTCCCCGAGTGCAAGTGTGAACTAGAACACACTCCAGACCTATCTGTGCGAAGTATAATAGCATCACGTAATGAATTCTTTACTCGATTATACATTATCCTCGAAACTGGAATAACATGTAGTCTTTAAAATTTCGGAAGGACACAGCCTCGCTTCCTTTCATTGCACTGAACTGTTTTCCTATCGGTATTATTTCACTGTTTTCGGTTCCATTAAAGATTTCTTCTTTAAAGAGATTTCATTCCGAGCATACTACGAAGTTGCTCGAAAATGACAAGCTGAAGCGTTGTCGTGGGAGCGAATCGAGACCAAATGGGCATGAATCCACGCCAGAACGTAAGAGGTCCTTCTTGAGTGGCAATCTTGATCATGCAGTCAATGGCGTTGTTGTAAAGCTTGGCATCGACAGGCTGATTCATCAGTCGTGTACGAATCATGTCGAACGGACTGACAGTAATAGTCATGAAGAAACCAGCAGTGGTTGCGGACATGAAGGTTGTGAGGAGTGAACTGCGTTCCCAGCCAGTCAAGGTGACGACTGTTCCCTTCGCCTGATCGTACACAGCCATTTTGGTACCGTTGAGTACCATGGCGCGAGCAACGTTGGAATCAATACCACGGTAAAACCCTCCAATACCTTGGTTTTTCAAGAGGTCCCTTGCAGTGGAGGTAATAGACGGAGGATTCGAGCCTTCAGCAGTCATCATTTTTGTCTTCAGGACATCGAACGGGTTTCCAGCTACTGAACCAAGAGCACCGGCAGCTGAACCGGCCATAAACATCTTGAAGAGAGTGGTAGTCTCTTTGGAAGTGCAACCGAATGCAACCTTGCAAGGCTCATAGAGACCAAGACGGAGGGAAGTGTAGGATGCCTCACGCAACCAGGCAGCATTCACTCCCTTCCAGAGTGCGAGGACTCCCTCACCAGCAACAATCTTTCTTGCGGTTCCCGACATTCCAATCTTACTGTACTCGGTGGAGATTTGGATTCGAGTCTGACGACAACAAGGGAAGGGAGAGGTGAGATGGGCGCTCCGATGGAATTTTCAACCAACTTCCAAGACAACCCGCCAGGGCTCAAGGATGCGATATGATGTAGCCGAATAACTAAGTGGTGTAGATGTAGTGTTATCGACTTCACCGATCGTCATTCTTGACGCGAGATTCAATTCGAAGTTTTGTCGTCCCAAAATAACCGTTCTTCGGTAATGCTGGGCAACGCGAAGATTCCGTCAAAAGAAGAAAAGTCTGTATAGCCTCTCATAGAATAAGGAATCTCACAAAGGATTCTAAAACCGATCACGAAAATCGCCAAAGTTGCAACCCATCAACGAACGTGTTCACTGACCTTGATGACATCGATAGGGTGAATGAAAGAGACAGTGATAACAGCGGCGCCTCCAGCCATACCCACTTGTTGCAGAAGGCTTGGAGCGTTCGCAGCAGTAGCCATGATGCTCGTCTTCGTCTGATGTTGTTGGGCCTGCATGGTGATAATAGGAGGGGGGAGGAGTTATGGTCAACGGCGAAGTAATGAGCTGACGACGAGTCAGTACCACTGGTACAAAATGGCAACACAAATTTTACACCCAATTTACTACGCATACAAGTTAGAATGACGTCGATTTAGCATCACGCACAAATAAGTTCCCAAGTTTCAATCGTCACAATTGGATGACATCACACCATGACACAAGTGTGTTCAGACAGAGTAACCGCTACAGTGCATGTGAGCAGAGAAACAGTGACGTGGTTAAACATGTAGAGACACACATGAAATTGAGCCGTTAATTGCGAAAGTGATGGTACGCACTTGCAAAACGCTGCCTATGGCCAAGATTCAAGCAAACGCATCAACAAAGCAACTCTATAGTGCGGGCTGTGGACAAATGTCAGTGGCTTAATTACGGGAATGAAATGGAGTTGAAATCCTTTAACGTTAACCAATGAAACTGTCAGTTACCAGTATCGACGCCAATCAGGAGAGGGAAGAGGGAAGTAACAGAACGTCTCATAGATCATAACAACAAGTCATATAACTCTCATATCGCCCTGAGAAACCACGAAAAAACTTGTACTGTACTTGGTGACGATCTAAAACCAAGTGGGTTGCTCCGCTTCGATCCAGGTTGCAACACGCTGGGCTCATCGATTGATCAAGTCTTCGTTCCATGTCATAATCGGTTCATTAGCTCGGGCAGTCAGGAGTTCATATCCAGTCTCTGTGACAAGCAATGTGTCTGCGTGGAAAGCATGGGAACATGGGTTAGAACCATCCCATTGACATTCACGTACTGAAGTACATCCGAGCCTCACATACTCACGTTCAAATTGTGCACTTCGTTTGCCATCAGTCGTCACAGCGGTCCAATTGTCGCCCCACGTCTTGTCTGCGTGCGAACCCAAATTAATCATGGGTTCAATCGTAAAAACATGTCCCACCTTCATAGTGCCCTTCGCCTTATTCTTAGCATAATGGGGCACATTCGGCGCTGTATGAAACAGTGAACCAATACCATGACCACAATAGGTCCGACAGACGCTGCAATCGTTGGCAGTCGCAACCTTCTGAATGGCAGTACCCAAATCGCGGTAGAGCGTTCCTGGTCTCACGATGTTGAGGGCACTGGCGAGGCACTCAAATGCAGTCTGGACGAGTTTGCGACCCTCGGAATCGACATTTCCGACGCAGAACGTTTCATTCAAGTCAGCATGATACCCACCGCGGTTGTAGACGGAGACATCAATATTAACAATATCGCCGTCTTTCACTTCCCGATAATCTGGAATACCATGACAAATAACTTCATTGATAGATGTACACACTGATTTCGGAAAATTGTAATAATTGAGAGGCGACGGATAGCAGTCTCGCTCGATGCAGGCCTCATGCACGATTCGGTCGATCTCATCTGCGGTGACTCCTGCCCGCAATGCCTTCCCGGCCACATCCAGCACCTCTCGTCCCATGGCGCATGCATGGCGAAGGCCCAGTTCGCCATCGAGCTCCTCAGTTCCGTAGACACGAATTGCGGAGTTGTTGGCACGATCGCGTTGTTCCGAGTCAGAAGCGCCGAGGGGTGAGTGGCATAATCCGGACGACGAATGGAGGAGGGAACCGTACGCATCGGACTGTAGAGAGTGGGCCGCAAATCTCCAGTGAAGCTAAAGTTTCGAGCCCAACCTGGGAGCTGCAGTTTTGTTTCCGGTGGAGCATCGAGAGGGCAAGAGACGCCGTCGGCAGGAGGGGTCTTTCTGTGTGATGCTGTTGGCTGACTTCTGGGAGGGGATTCGAATCGAAAGGAAGTTAGAGAGCAGACTTTCTTCGATGCATGTGATGTAGCTAAAAATGGCTGACTTACCCACTACTTGCTGCAATAATTTGTTTGGCAAGTGAATGGAGTGACTTATGGCTGGCGTAGTTTCCTTAAAGCAACTTTGAGAACAGAAGTACGTGGGTGGCATGCCCAGCTGAATACACTTTGGGCATGCAAGACGTTGGGCTACCACGTTGGTACACCCTGGCGAGGAGCAGGCACCAGCGGCACTACCAGATGACATGGTGGCTAATGGTGAACAGGGGTTTCGGAAGTTGTCAAGGCCGGCGAGAGGTGGGAGGAGATGGATGGTCTTGTGGTCTGGATTCTCAAAAAAAAAAACATGATATAATGTACGGCAGTGTATACTGAGTACTGGTACATACTTCGCAGACAGTCTATGTCATATGGCCAGGGGTGTCCTATTTAAGGCGGGCGCCTTAATTTTGGGGCCAATCGCCTTTTTGAAGCCTTGAAATAGCGCCTTAAATAAGGTCCTGTAGATTCTACGCTACAAACATACCATCATGTAGAATTGTACGTGTAAGTTTGTACGGAGCATTCTCGTAGCATAGTACGACAGTACTCCAGTAGATAATAAACAACATACAGTAGACATGGATACAGTACCTTGTTGTACAGTACTCCAGTATATCCGTAGCCAGTAGCAAGATGCTTTACTTGGACTTGGAACTCAACTGTTGCAGTGAAAAAAGCTGAAACAATTGAAGTTACTTCCATGATTGTTCATGGTGAGCTGTGAGGTCTGTTGGCAGTGTTATTTTCATGATGGACTGAAGTGGGGATGAGCGTTGCAGCTGCTCTGTACAGTCATGAACCTTAACTCTAAATCCCCAAAACCCTAACCCCTAACCCCCACCGCCTTACACCGCCTTTTTGAAGGTCCAAAAAAGCGCCTATATTAACTAATTAAGGCGCTGCTATACGCGCCGGCCCGGTCGCCTTAAATAGGACACCCCTGCATATGGCCTATGGCCGTACATACTACAGTCTATGCTCTATGCACAGATGTGATGTGCCCTACGGTACAATATGTATGGCATATGGCATATGCTAATTTGGTGTCAGGCTCTCCAGTAAGTAATAGTAGTACCTGGTACTAGTACCAGGTATGCATAGTGTACAATTGCACAACTTTCCTTTGTCACTACCGGTAATCGTCGCCATCAGCAACAGTCCTCCTTCCATATCGTATTGTTCGCTATCACTTGAACTTCCTTTGCGACCTATTCGTTCAACATTGAGCATGGCTTCCAAGATGGATGTTGATCTTCCCTCGGGAAAGAAAGAAATAGAGTTCCATCCTGTAAGTTGCATAAAGAGCACCAGTTATTCGGTCGTCATATCTCTCACGTTCTAATTGTAGCTCGCCATTGTCCACATGTCGGATCAATACACCCGGATCACAACGGGAGGATCACCTCTTCCCAAGACCTCACCAGTAGTTGGTCTTTTGTTCGGTTTGGAGACTGACACCACCTTGGAAATAATTGACGCCGACGAAATCTCTACTGCTCTTTCCGACGCCACCCGCCAACAAATTGAATTGCACCAAGCGGTGTTTCCACAACACTCGGTGGTGGGATGGTACCGTGTATCGACCGAATCGGAACCGAACGCGAGTGATCTTAAAACGACCCAACTGCTTGAACGACATTTTCAAAACAGTAATTTCTGTTTCTGCTTCTGCCAATTAGACAATGGGAAAGAAGATGCAGCTTCTCCGGATAGTGACAGTCTTCCAATATCACTCTACCAAACATCGCCGGATGGAGTCTTGGTTGCTCTGGAAGATAATTGGAAGTTGGAGACCAGCGAACCGGAAAAGATTGCTGTTGAAACTGTCCTTCGTCAGCAACCTAAATCCTCCGATTCCTCGCAGTACGAGGTGAAAATGACCGCCATTGAGCAAGCGCTCCACAAATTGAAAGATCGTCTGGACGTGATGGTACAATTTTTGCAAGATACGAATGATGGAACAATTCCCTTCGACCCCGCCCTGATGCGTTCGGTTCAGTCTGTACTGTGCCAATTGGGTCCGCTCTTGGCCAAAGATCCAGATCCCGTCGGTGTCGAGGTGTGGCTTCCTCACCTTGCCGTTGCTGCCAAGACGGTACAGGCAGTCCATGCCTACACTGGGAAGATTCGAGAGTTGCAGGATCATGCACGAGGATTCGGACGCGGAGGACTAGGCGTGCGACGATTTTAATGCTCTAGAAAATTTCAAAATCTTAAGCAACTGCGTTCGTGAACTACCATGCGTCACATTAAACCTTGTGATTGAGTAAACTGCATGCACTCTGGTTCGAATAACCAAGTCAAATGCGTGCCTACAGTGTCAGAAACGCTTTAGTCACCACGCACCACCGCAGGAGCGTGAAAGGAAGGGGCCTTGCTCGATTCACTTGATTGTATCTGACCGTGAAGGTTTGAACGCTTGCAATATTGGAGTTGACACCAACGTACCCACGCATGTTATGTCGAACCTTTCTCTCCTGAACGTTGCAGCAGAATCCTTACTACGTAAACCACCCACGCACCTTTCAAGCAAATCCTGCGTCGCCAGTCAAACAACATTTGCGGAAACGCCATTCCTGCTTCACGTACCGTGGTGATATGATGAGTTTCCTTGAACTCACAACCATGCTCAACAAGAGAGTTTTCATAGACAACTGATGCCACCCAAAATCAAAAGCCACCCCCAATCAGTATACACATTTTTCTTCCGAAGCAAAGTAGTAGGATTCTTCCCACGCTCGCTCCAAGTTGGTCGCGACACAAAGTCCTTGATTTATGACAAAAATCTCATCTCGACACTTGGTCCAAGTGCAAATACAGACATGTCAGGCAAAGTGGGGTTTGGAGTTTGAAGTCTCCGGACAACGACGTTGGCCTCGTCATTTTGATGCTCATTGATAGTTGATAGTGGATCGTTGAGTACTCGTACTCGGTCTCGTAGCGCGACAGGTGTATTTCACGTTTCATGCGTTGCAAAAGTGTGAGCGCCTGTGTGCTCCTCTCTGCGGGCGCAACGGAACAACGGAACAACGGAACAACGGAACAACGGAGCAACGGAGCAACGGAGTACTGGTACCTGGTACTCCAGTACAAGGTGCAAATACTTTGCATTGCATAAATGTTCGTATTTAAACGAATAAGAGCGGAACTTTTTTGTACCTTACAGCGCTTGAAGTGATTAATTGAGGAGAATCCTTATATATAATCAAATTAAAGAAAAGTGCAGGGACTCTTCGATCGTGTGGTATACCGCAAAATGACTATCGATCTCTTGGATGAAGATAACAAAATGTTTCGCTCATGGAAGTAAGTTGATAATCTGATTGGGTACCTGATGAGGTCATGCGGGTTTTAAGTTTATACAGAAAATTTCATTTATATTTATATATTCAAGTCATTTTGCAGTAATCCGATATTTAGTATCATCTATATTGTGTTTTCTCCAACTCTATGTCATTTGTCATTTACTCCGAATTCGGTGCACGGATGATCTGATCATCATGTAAAAAAGGTATGCAAAGTTTGGTTCAAGTCATTGTTATCGTAATGTCAAAGGAAATACCAATATTCATCCAATCTACACATTTTTAAATTCTGAAGCCGTTGTCGGACATGTGTGACGTTTATCAGGCCATCTGTTATGTGCCTTGCTAAAATTCCCTTTGCCAGGACTGACATTGCGTCCCGTTTCGTAAGGCTGGCTGGCGCAGTCACTTTCACGAAAGGTTGGACCAACTCTCGCCTGGACTGGCAACCTCAAATTCATCGTTTCTGTGGGAACGGTCTTCGCTCGTTGATTTCGTTCCTTTGTTGGAAGAGACCATACCTGAAGCCAGCCAACATCGTCGGTGAATATAGTTGTGTTGATCATCTTGTTTGTTGCAGTTTTAGAGAGAACGAAGTGGTGAGTGCTTCCAAATGAGCGTTCGTAGTCTCGATGCGATTTTTTTAGTTGACTGCGTCGCTGAGTACGCGAAAATTCAGTGGAGCGAGCCAGGTTGTACTGCGTTACGTCGATGAAAGAATTCTCTGTTTCGGCAATTGCAAAGCAGGGTTGTCTCGTATTGATGATGGTATCTATCACTGGACTGGAAGTCAATTGCAGTGAATGATAATTCCAAAGGCTTGGGAGAGAAAGGGAATTGTAACGACTTCCGGCCAATTTTTGGTGATCGCTCGTATGTCAATCGTATTCTTGAGTCCATTCGTCTCCCTTCTTACACGACCGTTGTTTCCATCTCATTATTGTGTCCAGATCGAGACAATTTCGAGCTAATCAATTCAAAAGCATATCGACGCATTCGACCATGGAACAAATCAATTCTTCACCAATTGCTAGTCCAACCGTCGCTGTTGGAGCCTCTGCTGCTAATGCTCCCTCTCGGTGCATTAATCCAGCATCGGATATCAACGCTCGTCTCGATACCCAAGTCGAAGTTCGAGTTTATCCATGCAACAACAGTCAAGGAAACGGAAAGAAGAAGTTTACAACGTTCAATGTCAAGCCGGAGGTAAGACTGTTGAAAGTGTTGGCGAGGGTCATTGTGAACTTACCTTTGAAGACATTTTTCTAAGTATATATTCACGTTCACCTCTCCAATGGATTACAGGGAGTTATCATTCAGGGATCGAACCGAAGTCGTGGCTCCAATGCTACCGACCTTGGTGCTGAGTACGCTGCTCATGTTGGCAGAAAGCTTCAACGATACGAGTTGAGTGATACCAGAGCCTGCCAGCTGCTGGTTACTACGCATGGAAAATCGTTTTGGGTGGTACCTGCCCCTGAAGCCTTTTCACGACATTCTGGGACATGTCGTTTGTTGGGCGATCGCAAACATCCGCCTGCTCCACATACGTTGCAAGTTGGTGATTTCCTCCGTGTGGGGTCCGTTGGTGTGGTTGTCATTGAAACGCACAACGGCGTTGAGAATCGCCTACTCAGTGAGGAGAAGATTCAGAAAATCATGAAGGACACCACTTCTGGAAATGGCGGATTTTTGGACATGGGAGAAACGGACGGAGGTAAGTTTTGTTCTACCCTTCTATCGTCGAATCATTTCGGTTTGCTTTAACTCACATTTAGTAACTCTTGCAGAAAACTCCGAGGATGAGTCTGTTGAAGGTGGCGCGAGAATCGACACGTCGACCAAGACCCAGCGGGAAGGCGGAGGCGAAAGCCCTGTTTGCTACATGTGCTTTGATGAGGAAAGCTCGGAAAGTAACCCTCTCATTACTCCTTGCAAGTGTAGCGGGGATACGAAGTATGTACACGTCGACTGTCTTCGCAAGTGGCACACAGCTGAGGCTGACAATCAGATTTGCTTCTTGTCCTCCGTCGATGCGACTTGCTCAGTGTGCAAGAGCACATTCAAGTCTGATTTTAAGCTGACGGATGGTCGTCACGTTAAACTTTTCAAGTCGTCTTTGGAACCTCCATATGTGTCTTTGCTGGTTGCTACAAAGCATGAGATGGCACAGCGTCTTTTCAAGACCAGGTTCCAGCTATCGTTCAGCACCCTCCTCAAGCCAGATGGTCGAAATGCCTCTCGTCCCCTCCTTCTCGGTAGATCCTCTGCGTCGGATATGGTCTTGGACTACCGCACAGTCTCCGCTCGTCATGCATCCATTCGCTTCAAGAATGGTGAGTTCATTTTCACGGACGCCGGGTCTTCGAATGGTTCCTACCTTTATCTGCGACGACCTGTAGAGCTCTCGCCATCTCAGCCCGTTCAATTCCGGCTCGGACGATCGATGATATCGATGAAAGTTGTGAACAAGTGGAATCGACGTCTCTTGAGAGCTGTCCGTCGCACTGGTAGTGGACGTGACTGCCTTGAGATTGGACAAACGACCAGTGATGATCGCTCAATCGGAAGCAATGACGACGATATTCGTATCTCTGATGGGGCGGGGACCGTCACGAGGTCTGTGCCACGTCGTAGTCGTGAGGACATCATTCAAAGTCTTCCGCCTCAAGGTCAGCTTCATCAAAACTCTCGACAGCATTTGGACCTCCTGTTCGCATTGGCTTACCCAGATCGGGAGAAGGAAGCGATGGCGAAGGCGCAGAAGAAGGATAACAAGATCGAGGACGTCACTGAGGATAGCAAGATTGAAGAACACGACTTCGTTGCCACGTCGACAGGCATCCTCCCCCACGACGTCGAAAACGCTGTGGAATCGTCTTAGGGTTGCGCTGGAACCCTTGATTAGGATACTGAAGTAGATGAAGAGACTCGAAATTGTACCGTGCAAGTATATAAATTTGACCAGACACTTCCTACATCTAGGGCTCCCTAATTTACTGAGCTGCAGATACATTATGTAAGGCGATCCTTTGTGCGATCCACAAATTCTGGTTTGTCAATCAGCGCTTTCTTGCTCGTCGAACGCTTCTTGGTGCCGACAGAGTGAAGTGACCCATTAGGACTATTGCTGGATGATGGTGTTTTACATTCATCGGAAAATGATTCGCCTGCTTCGAGATCGACATCGTTATTTGCCTCCTTCTTCTCCATAACCGCCACCAAATCATTCTCCTGAAATGGCTTGTCCCCAAATGTGGGATCCCACTCGTAGCCGAGCACCACCTTAGACATGCTTTTTGGAAATTGTACATCCAATGGTAGGAACCAGTGCCACGAGATGCTCGGGGAATCGCCACCAAACATTTCGTTAAAGTCGTGCGAGACCCGTTCCAGTTCCGTCCCACCGTCCCCCACGCGGATCTTCATCCTGGCAATTTTGGAGGTGTTGGATTCAATCGCTTCGAGCTGCTCCCAAAACATGCAGCACGTGAAAACCAAAAAGGAAACGGCAACGATCATGAGGATGATAACGAAGTAGTTTGAAAAGAGGGTGTTGCAATTGAGATAGCCTCCTTCTTGTAGGAGACGAGTTGGGTCGGCCTTTTTGTTCGTTGGCGCGTGCCAATCTGCTTGCGAGTGATCAACCTGGCTCTCTCCAACACTGGTGGCACTGCTTGGTTCAACTTCTCCGTGAAACGACGCGCACGCCACCATGCGTAGGACAATAAAGAAAATACTCATAATGCAGGTGGATGCAGAGTATCCAATAAAGAGACAAAAGAATTTGTGATTCAGTGCTCCCACGGCATTTCCAACCCAAGGACAGTAATGATCAAATTTGACAATGCATCGTCCGGTAACAGAGTCGTGATGTGCTCGCGGCGGCTTGTAATTATCATTGCATTTGTGACATCTACGAATGGACCGCTGAAGTTCTCTCTGCTCTTCGGTTGTCGTACTGCTTCCTTGTGCTCTCTTCACAGTCGTTAATGGCCGTGCTCCCATCGGAACAGCACCAGGATTTGTCCTCCAGGCCTTGACGAGACTCCAAATGGCAAGAATAGTTAATGGTAGGTAGATTATTCCAAAGACACTTTGGGCCACGGACGAGTCGGAGATCAAATACAGCGCAATCACAGTCGTGGCAAACACGTGAACTCCAAAACTGCATGAGATGCAGAAGAGACCGCAGGGATCAAGTGAGAGCCAGCTCGATGCCTCAAACGAGGTTCCTGCACCGCAACAATCAGCACGACCCGGCATGATGATGATGATGATGATGGGAAGGAAAGGGGGAGCTGAAGTGAAGTGCGATGGGGGACAATTCCTTCTTGGTTACGTGGGAACAGCAACCTCAATGCCTTCCGTCAATGACAGCAGCCGCGGACGTCCTTCCTCTACGAAGTATCCTAATTCCTAATTCCTGCTCCTTATAAAACCAGGTAACAAACGCCAGTGGTTCGCTGGGTTGTCGGGGAGTTCTCAATCGTGGTTGGGTTTCAGTGCCCACTCTGCCCACTACCACTTCATCCTCAAAGCCCGGCTGCGCCTGGAATCTTACGCAGAGCGTAGTATCAATTGTATGTAGCAGCTACGAGAAGAAATCTGATGTCGCCGGATCTCCTTCGATCCCTCGATTAGACTACTTGAATTAATGGTATTACTCGAAGTACGAAGTGTCAGTTACAAGTACTGGTACTGGAGTACGAAGCAGGGAAGTGTAGTACAGCATGACATGTGCAGTCGGAATCATTCGTAGGCGCACTGTACAATACTCGTACAACTGGTACTACCTGCGTAGAAAGACAATTTGTTGCTGCAGTAAAAACTTGGCCTGCTGGTGTCTGTCAGGAAGTCCTGCGACCGAAGCCGAACTAGCACAACTGATTCCACACAAGTAGGCATACGACGTTAGACCAATGTACTCACAAGTCCCTAGAAAGGTTAGGTGGTTAGGTAGCAGATGTGCAAAATGCGTACTTGGACGATGTTGTGCAGCTCAATCACCTGCGAACCAGTTCCCTAACTTCCGCCTTTGAATCATTTGCAACCACAATCCGATGTCTGTCTTCTAGCAGAACAGCAATTGCTTCGTCGAAGTCGTCATGTTCGATCTCTATTAGTGTCGTGGATGAATCGGTTTGCTGTCCAGATTGATATCCCTTCGTAGATCCCGCAAATGCCGATAATATAAAAGTCCAACAGAGACCGCATACGGAAAGGAACGGAATCTGCAAGTCTTGTGGGACAAAAGCAAATTGTACGAACTGAACTGGGATCCAAAAAACCAAATTCCGCTTCATGAGTGGCACAAAGTTCTCCATCGCCCTCGTCACCGCCTGCTCGCTTGTCAAACCCTGCATGACTCCTGTCAGTGCAAAAAACACGGGGTAGTAAATGAACGGCACAATACCCAATTGACTCGCCAGTGTCTGTTCCATGGCAGCCAGAAAGTGCACATTCTCCGTTACCTGTTCTGCCGATGCGACAAACGGAAGACCATGAAGGAACGCGGTTGCGAATTGTCCCTGACATTGTTGGACAATCAGAGGAAAGGACACGTGCTGCAGGGCTCGATATGCCATATCGAATGCAGCGAAAGATCCGGCGCGGCGACGGTCGTAAACAAAGTCGCCGTCAATGGTGTCATCGTCATTGTTGCTGCTTGCTGACTTTTGGGCAATGGCATCTCCACATGTAGCCAACGTGCCACCTGTCAGCATTTTGGTAATCAAGGGATGCGTCTTGAGGATTGTGTGTAGGATTGTAGTAAATCGTGCGCAACAGAGGATTTAGTCAATAAAAGATTATGCTGGGCGGCGGGATGAAGCACGTGCGCCACATGATGGTGCATTCCTCCGCCAATCGACGCCAAATCGGTCAAGACAGATGGCGAAAAGGCCATCGCTGCGATCGAACTTGTCGTCCACAACAACAAGGAGTGTAACGATAACATCCTGAGATTTATGTCACTACGTGAGTTAGAATCTCGATGGCGTTCTTCTTTGTCTTTGGAATGACGTGATCCCGTGTTGTTGCAATCGTATACTCAAAACTCGAAATGCGCCTCCTACCAGCTACATGTACACCGTCGCTGCGATTTGGTCGCAACGATAATCGTACATAATCCCGAAAGGCACCAAAATGTATGCATTTCCATGTCGTCATGTGACACGAAACGTGTCAGACGTGTTCATACATTTTGATTGGTTGGTTGTTGTTGCTGACCGTAAATGGTCTGTGCGGTGCACCATGCCACCGCCTCGTTCAGCTTTTCCGATACTCCGGTGCAGAGAATAGTGGTGACAGTACCTTGCGGATTATGTGAGTATTCGAGTACTGTCGTACAGTACCAGTAACGGGCTCATATGATTATCATATATGCATACGGTACCAGGTACTGTACCAGGTACCACCACGTAGCTCGAATGTACGAACGCATAGTAATTGAAGTGATACTCGAGTCCTCAGAGTACTGTAACTAACTCGTTTCTCCTATAGTCCACAAGAATAAGCCCTCGACAAAGTCGCAGAGTCTTCATGGTTCTATCACTAGCTCGTCCAGTAAATCTTCCATTGCCTTCTTTTCCTGTTCTCGTTCCCATTTCTTGAAAGCGTCCTTGTGTTTCTTGCTCTTCATATGATTTTCCATTTGACCAACCGACTTGAAGTCCTTACGACAGCATTCGCAGCGAAATACTTCTGGTTCCTCTTCTTCCTCCGACTCTCTGTCGGCATCGAAGTCATCATCTACCTGAAGCGTGTTGTCAACTGGAGCACTTTCGACATGAAGTATCGGAATGTCGTCTTTCGTCGCTGATACATCCAAAATGTCACCACCATCTACAGCTACTGCACCTTTCAGCTCGAAACCTTCCCCTGAAGGGGTGAGAGGCTCTTTTGAAGCGTCAGCGAGATTCTCACCGTCAGGATGTTGATCGGACTCTGGCTCCAATTCCTTCTCCTCGTCACTATTGTGGAACTCTATGTCGGCCTCGTCAAACTCGTAATAAAGTTCTTTCTGCTTGTTCTTCTTCTTGCCCTTCCTTCCTTTAGTCCCGCCATAGTCGAAGTCGTCTTCCAGATCTGCCAGTCGAACCCGCCCAGCCGCACGGTCTTCCTCCTCCAGTTGAGCCATATGTTCCTCAGCAGACTGCTTCCATTGCTCTCGTTCCTGCTGCGTCTGATGTTTCCTACGTTGCAGCTCTTGTCTCTCTTGCTCTTTCTTGGCAGCCTTGTCTTGTTCTACTTTTAACTTGTGCGCCTTAACACGTGGATCGCGTCTCTTGACAAAATGTAGCAGGGCAGCAATGTCATCGTTGAATCGTCGCTTTGCCACGCCTCGCCTTTTTGTTTTCATCGTCCATGGCTCGACGCATCCGACGATCATCGGCGTCCTTGATATTGTATTTGTCGGCCCAGGCGAAGGCCCTGCAACTCGAAAACGATTCCCACATGGTGTAAAAGTTGCCAACCAAGGACCATTCGGAGCTTCCGTTTCCGTAGTCCGTCGGTAGATCGGATTGCGGCATGGCTTCAATGTTACCCTCCAACACCCACCCCTCTTGTTCTTGCATAAATATTTGAGTAAAAACTTTGGTATAAACGTTGAAAAATCCTCCTTCATCATCACCATATCCATCGTAACATCCAGGATGCATGAACGGAACGACGTCAAACAAGATCTCTACTGGTTGTTTCTCACCCCCTTCCACGGACCACCCTCGCAGAATCGCTTCTCGGTGTTCATCGTACCACTTGCGTTCGGCAGGATCAGAAAGACATTCGTAAGCCTGCTGGACGCGTCGAAAGGCATCAGATGCTTCTGCGCTGCCGTCATTCTTGTCGGGATGATACTTCAAGGCCAATTTGCGGTGGGCCTTTTTAATAGTATCCGCGTCGGCACCGAGGGAAACGTTCAAGACTTCGTAATGATCAATCATTTTGGTGCCGGCGGCTGTCATTGTTTGGTAATAGAAATGCGAGATCGAGGTGGATGGATGCAGTACGGAGCATGTACTCTATTGAGCGAAGACGGTGGTCAGCCGAATGAGGTGACAAATCCGAACATGATGGTGGACGATGACTGCTGACAGCTGACAGCACCCCAAGGCCTGATCTGTCTCTATCTTGGTGTTCCGCCCGCAGATCAGCAGATGCACAGGACGGATGGACGTCGACCATGTCTGCGGGCGAAGCCAGACGTAGTTTCTCAACAGAATTGGTGCACGGTGCACGGTGAACAGAGAACCGGGTACAAGTACAATATATGGTGCTGAGAAACCGATAATACAGTATAGGGACGTGCAAGTAAAGTAGGCAATCGTATATACAGTACAGAGTACAGTATTGCATGGATTTGTGGTTTGTGAGGATACAGTGTACGAGTACGCCTGGTACGGTCTACTGCTACTACAACGTCGTAGCTGTAGTATCATGATGAAGCACTGTACTTCGTTCTAATGTCTCACATGCCGACATCATGCAAGATGCAAGACGCCCGCAAACCACAAAGAACCAAGCATAACGCCGACAACGAAGAACTCCAACAATTGCAGGCGCTGCGAACCTTTCATTATCAGGTGAAAGGGTCAAAATGTTGCGGCGGCGGCTCTTAGCCTTTGCTGCTGGTATTGCGTGCGTCTCCTCTCTCTCCGCAACTTTACCGAGTAATACAGGTTCAACATCGATCGGAGAAGCCATTCAACATGCTTCGAGTCAAGAAGAACTGTTGTGCGTGGCGAAGCAATTGTGGTTGCCAACCGATCCTGATTTACCACATCACTTGCAATCACAACGTATTCACCACGAAAAAAGGCAGCGATGGAGTGCTCAGTTATTGGAAAAGTTAGGCAATTCAGCATTGTCATCCTGCCTCCACGACGATCGATTGCGTCGAGCCATTCGTTCGGCTTCCATCCCATTTTCGGATCCTGATCGTCCCGATAAAGAAGGCCGCTACGTGCGACAGGCTCTCTGTGCAATGCACGCACTAGTGGGAAAATTAAGTTTTTCATGCAATAATCACGACACCGAAGACTTTGACGAGGTCTTGCATGGAATCCATCAACTCGTCGAGCGCGCTGAAGCCATGGCGGACAAAATGCCGCTTCCTCATGTCATTGAGATGCGATTTGCCTCACGGGGTCTCCTGGCACGATTCGGAAAAAATCTGCAACTCCCTACCATGGATCGACGTGTTCGGAATCTTCCATTTGATATTATTCCAAATGGACTCAATTGGGAGCAAATTGTGCCAGACACCGATCCCGTCCACACGTTGTTGCGAGACATCCCATTCAGATTCGATACCATCACCACTCGGACTGGTGCAGTCGTGGTGGAACGCCGCGGAACGGCATGGGTGGCTGAGCCGGGCATTGGTGCTCTGGCTTACAGTGGCAAACTCATGCCACCGCAATCAATGCCCTTGGTAGTCCAAGCCGCGATGCGACAGGCCGAAGCTGCGATGGGAATGGACACAGCAGTTCCATATTTTGATTGTGCGCTCTGCAATCACTATCCCGATGATGATGCTGCCTGTAAATTTCACACGGATCCAGAGCATGGGACGTTCTGGGAGAGACTCACCTGCGTTGTGGCTGCGGGAGACTGTCGACGGTTTGCATTTCGTCCGATTCCAGGTGAAAACAAATGGACGAGATGGGATGCTGCTAGGCCCATTGTGGAAGATAATGCTTCGCTGGAGGAAAACACCCCGGCAGCGATTCATCTTTTTTCTGGTGATCTTGTCCTAATGTGGGGTGAGTGCAACGATGTCTTTCATCACGCAGTCTATACAGCAGAGGGCGAGAGCGCTGCTACAAGTCCAGACGGGCGCGTGTCGCTGGTCTTCAAACGGGCCATTGACAGAGGCAATGGTAGACGAGGGCATGGCTTGCAAGGGGAAGGGCGACGTGCCAGACGCAAAACCATTCCAATGGGCTCGGAGCCACAGACAAAGCCGCAACGCAAAACCAGCATGCGAAGGAAGCCTTGATAAAGCACGGCGTACCAACGTCTTGAAACGTTTGCATTGCTGTTGACAACCCGCAGTCGGCGCGAAGAACAGGAGCGTTGCGTGACATGAAACAACTCCTGCCATTTGTTGTCGCTGCGAGTGATATTCGTTTGCTTGAGAGCTGACTCTCGAGCTCTGTTTTCCAATTCACGCTGACCAGAGGGCATCCATTTTGTCACTGCTAGTGCCACGACAATATGAGCCATATTTGTGGAGGGTTTCCCTACAAAAGGTCCTTACGACAGCGCGATAACAGTCAACCCTGAATTAGATCTACATCATAGAAACTGCTGCACTTCGCGCCTGGCTTAGAGTCCATAAACTTCTCTCAGCAACCTCCTAACGTTTGCCGGTAGCTGGGCTTCAACAACGTTCCACGAGTCAACTCCTGCCAATGACTTAATGTCTTGCAGCAGCTTCCTCAGCGACTCTCCCAACTCCCCTGCCGTCGCCAGACATGGTTGAAATTGAACACTCGCGATTCCAGTAAAGTCAACGTGCTCCGGCAAGTGCCAAGACACGATAGCGAAAAGAACAATCGCAATGGCATCAGCCGGCCTGGACGCTGCGCTTTGAATTGCGTTTGGATTGGCATGCACTGCCTTGAAAAAGCCTTGAAAAGCATCAAGGCGTTCCGTGACGTCCTGGATTCTGGCCATGCCATCGCACCAGCCCATAAGAAATCGCGGCAGGTCAGCAGCGATGAAATTGGCGTCAACCTTGGCTAATCTGCCCATGGTCGTGGCAGCATTTTCGGGCAAGCCCGGAATACCAACACCTCCCGAACTGACGCCATTTCCCATGAGTAGTGCGATTAAGCCTTGTACCAAGGCTTGAGCCACAGGCGCGAGCGGCGCTGGGTTGCCTTCGCAACGGAGACAAATTTCTCCAACAGCCCAAACAGCATTGTTACAAACTGTGGGATGCGTAGGGTCCAGATTTGAAATCGATTCTTTCAGGATTTCCAACAACGCGGGCTCCAAGAGAGTGGGTGCGTTTCTCGCTAAATCACCAACGACTGCAAAACCGCTCATGCGGACACCAGGAACTTCGTGGCGAATCAGTCCTATCAAAACATTGATAAAGACATGACCGTAACGTTTGCTGCTGGCAACGAGCGCAGCAAAGTTCATTCCCAAACCTTCCACCAAACCGTCGATGACGTCAGTTGCGCAAACGATGGGATCGGCATCTTCGTCGTCCTCGATCATTTCTCCGGAAGCCGCCAAGTGGAGCGTGACCGACTCAATCATGGCCATGGAGTTGTCAAATGTTTCAAGGGCGTATGGTTGATAGTTCCTGCCGCAAGCCATTGCAATGCTTGCTAAGCATTCGAGTAGAGGAACAAGTGTTCGGTCGGTTGGGTCCTGACGAGCCACACTGTCCCACATGCGCAAAAGAGTAGGCACATACAAGGCAGGAAGGTTCCCTTCCCCGATCGCCGGTCCCACAAAATCAGCCATTATGCCGAGTACATCAAAAACATTCAAAAGAGAACGACCCTCATAGCGTTGCAATGCAGTGTTCAAAGTCCCAAGCATTGGTTCAAGATACGGTATCATCAAATCCCCCGCATGTTCCACGACAACGCCTAACGCCGAGCAACAGGACACCTGCGTCCTTCGATTCTGATCTCCCAACCGCGTCAAGAACACCTCCGTCATTCGCGCCAAAAGGTCACCCTGTGCACCCGTCTGAACTTGTTTCACGGCCCACGTTGCGTACCGACCAATGGTCCACGCGGCAATACATTTGACTTGGGGAAGTCCACGGTCGGGCGGTGATATAAGAACGTCCATGAGATAGGGGTGCAGCTGTGTCATGTGTTGCGTGCCCATGACCTCGCCGCACCCGTCAGAAATGGCACCCAATGCCAATATGGAAGCTTCTTGAATCCATGGGTCGGAACTGGACAGGCCTTCCTGTAAAGCAGGCAGCAGTGGAGGCAGAATACCATCGGGTCCATACATACTGGCGAGACAGTCTAAACTGGCCGCGGCGCATTTACGTAAGGTCCACGAGTTTCCATCCTCGTCATCAAAGTCATCATCATCGTCGTCATCATCATCATCGTCGTCGTCGCCGCCGCTGTGCCCCTTGGACTTGATTTTGTGGAAGACGGGTCGGTTGGCAGCTTGGTGTTCTCCAGTAGCAGCAACATTGTCCATTTCATTCCGATACTTGAGCTCTTCTTGTTGCTCAGGCAGGTAGACCATACCTCGTAAGAGGACTGGAACGAGATGTGATAAAATCCGAGCAACTGTATCAATCATTTGCGGATTACAAACATTGTTGTCCTCGTCCAATGATGCAAATGTGAGCCAAAATTCACAAGCTTCCAACGCCACGTCGGGGTTGCTAGTGTCTGCAGTGCAGTTGAGCATGAATTGGCAGATTGGTTCCATGTGTTGTTGAAGATACTCGGTTCGTATAGACAACCTGCGGGAATAGAGGAGAAATATCATTGGGTAAGCTTTTGTCGTTGCATACTACAAGGACAAGGCAACAAATACAAGAATGAGGCGAACAGATTCTCACGCACAGTGTTACAATCGATCGACAGACCCATTTTCGGACACGGACGCTTGGGTCCTGGGCCAAGCTGCTAAGGGCAGCCAAGTAGTCTCCAAAGTGTGCCACAAGCGCGGATGGCATGAGTCCTTCGGTCAGGCAAGCCACAATGGCCTGAAGAGCCGACGTCTTGGAGCGCTCGTCTGGCGACGCCAAGAATCGCAACAGGACGGGAAGGACGGCATCCAATTGAGTGGGATTCAATTCGTGCGGCCCATCTTCCAAAATCTTTCGAACTGTGGAGAGAGATCCTTCAACGAGACCGGGGTTGTCGGTTTGATGCAGATTGTCCAGCAAGAAATCAATGAGATGCGGCCAAGCATGAATACTCAGCGAGGGTTGCACACTGTCAGTGGACACAGCAGTTGTGGCAAGAACAGTACTAGCAACGTTCCGAAGTTCGGGATGAGCACATCCCAAGCAATACTGCAGAGCCATCTTGACTTGGTCAACTGCTGGAGCTTGCAAATAGAGTGCTGTTCCGTCGTTAAGCTTTGGCGGATGCAAGAGCGCTTCTTTCAGAATGAGCCCTGCCATTTGACCGAAAACAGTCCAGCTGGCGAAGTCGCTGTGCAATCGCTGTGCGGTCGCTGGGTCGCTCTGTTGAAAGTGTTGTAGCTGAGCGGGATCCATCCGCTGAATGAGTTCGCCAGGGCGATCCGATCCGGCCATGAGGTACGCTAGCTGTGTGCATAGATTGCCATAGGTCTCTGGAGACGAAGAGAGTGCTTCATCGCGAGCGCGAATGGCTTGGACGTGAAGTTCGTGATTCTGGGCGTTGGACAGAGCCGCCACAAGTGACAAAACTTGACCATCAGGGGCAGGCGGCACATCAATGGCCATGATCTATGCCAAGTTCAGATAAGGGCGATATAGACGCACAGCAGATGAAGGAAATTGCACGGCAAGGTCGACAGTCACATTTACAACCTCCTGAAGGACTGGTGTTTGCGGTCTGATATATGTTAACGAGTGGACGCAAACAAAGGACTTTCTCGCGTTCGTCGATTACACCGACGCAAATGACAGCACACGAGGTTCCAGGGTATGTGTATACGTGTGCAGGTGTGGCCGGTGTCCGGTGGGGTTGCGGGAAAGACCGATTTTTCAATACGGTTCCCGCAACCCCGAAGAATTCCGGCGTACAGTTCAGTGCTGGAATCAGTACAGAATATAAGTACTGTACTGGAATACAGAGTACTGTAGTATAAGAGTATAGTAACAATATATATATATAGTAGACTACGCATAAAACGAAATAATATATTTGATTACGTATGCTTCCTCCTAAAAACTCAGAACTCTACTACTAGAGAGAACACCGTTTTCCAGCCAGGGTTCGTAACGGCGACTCGGATCGCGCTTCCATTGAACAGCTTGTATTGCTATCGTATGATATATGCATATATGTCATACGTATGATGAGCATGTAAGATACGCGAAGGACAAAGTCGGCAGTTTTTATAGGGGTTGCGGGAACCGGCTGGAATTGATTCTCTGGTGTCACGCTATTGCGTCAGAGAGAGCTCAACACGGATTCGACAATCATATAGGAAGTTGTCCGAGTGATCCGAGAAGTTGTCCGAGTGATCCGAGAAGTTGTCCGAGTGATCCGAGAAGTTGTCCGAGAGCGTATCCCTAATGCATAGCGGTACTGAGTACTAGGGTGTGTAGGAATGTCAGTAGAGTAGTCCATGTAAAAGTAATTTCATCCTCTGAAACGAGTTTCAAAAAGTCAAATCGCTCCGAAAAGTCGTTTCAAGAAATGAGTGATCCGGAATTGGGATCACTTCTTTTTAATCCCTGTAGACCTATACCAGAAGCTACACAAAAATAGGGTTAAGAAGTGATCCAGAAGGACAACTCGAAAATCCTCCGGACAACTCGAAAATTCTCTGAAAGACGCTATTTTTGTCGAGCTCCATTTTTCGATAATAGTACGAAACAACAAATCGAAACCACCTGTTTCCCGCATCCCTTAAAAAAGCTGCCGGCTTTGTCCTTCGCCTTTCTTACATGGTAATCAAAGGTACTATTACCATGGTATGACATATATGCATATGTCATACTACTACGCTATACGAGCTGATCAATGGCAGAGATCCAAGACGCCGTTAAAAACCCTGGAAAACGGTTTTCTCTCTAGTAGAGTTCTGGGTTTTTAGGAGGCAGCAGCACCAGAATCAAATATATTATTTCATTTTATCCGTAGTCTAGTATATATATATTGTTGCTATACTCTTATATACATACTCCATATTTCAGTACTCTCTACTGATACCAGTACTGAACTGTACACCGGAATTTTTCGGGGTTGCGGGAACCGTAGTGAAAAATCGGTGTTTCCCGCAACCCCGGTGTCCATAGAGGCGCGCACAAATGCGGAAAAGGGAACCCTCGGATGAAAATTTGGTGCAAATCTTCGCCATCATGTGTTAAATGCGTTTATGTTCAACTACTGGTACTGAGTACTGTACCTAGTACCGACACTACCTATACTTTCGACATACTATTACTGCTGCAGTAGTGAGTACTATTGCCTATGCCGGTAGAGTACGCCGATGACTCAGTACTCTACCGTAGAGTGCCAGATACCACAGGTTTAACTACTCCCAAATCCCAAATCTTGTGACAAACTGTACAGTATACAGTACAAAGAATCTGCATGACATACTTGGAATGCCTGATGCCTGGTACTAGTACACACTTGCATGATATTATACAAGCGGTATGAACAAGTATGTCATATGTACATGAACCAGGTACTACCAACTACCAACCTTGTGCGAGGCTTACAAGTACTAGAGTACGGAGTACAAGTACCAGTTACCTAGTAGCCATCCCAGACTACGATGCATAGTAGCAGTACGGCTGGACTCATCATTGTGATACTGTTGGTTGTCGGTTGTCGTTTGTTGACCATGTCGCTTCAATTTCTGTCGAACAAAGTCATGGCCATGGCGGCCGGCGCCTATCAAAGATCTCTTACCAATAATTTACGAAAGGTTGGTAAGTGAGCTGGATCGTTGGAGGAAGTGAACGCTGATTAAGAGAGTCTTTCTGGCGTGCATGTTCCATCGCCATTTCTGCGTGGAATGGTGACATGAGTCGAATGAATCAAAAATCAGTGAGCTGGTACTCGAATGAATAGATATTGCTTTAAGGTTCGACTAACCCATTGGACTACTTCTTCTTCTCAGGCCTCCGCATTGAGGATTTGCTCAACGAGGATGAGCCGGACATTAAGGAGGCCTTGGCCTTGTCGGATCCCGAAGTGAGGACTGGCCGCACTCGACGCCTCAAGCGTGCCTTCGATTTGGGCGTTAAGCAGAAGAACTTTTTGGACTATGCTGCTGATGTCGATCAGGAAACGTTCAAGTCCGAGTTTTACGATCTGGCCCGGCAGATTCGTGTTCGAGATCACGAATTTGCTCTGTTGAATCAGCACAAGAAGTAGAGTGCGTTGGACAAATGGCTGTTCAACGTGGGTATTGCAGGTGGCCGATAGTGGCATAGTGGATCGTTTTGGAGGCTGCGTTGGTAACGTGACTTGATAAAGCAAGTGAGATACGAGTGTTCTGCGGTCTAGAGTACTGGAGTATTAGCAACTTGGTAACTTAATCATCGACGCGATTTACCACTACCAGCGCTCACGATCATGTACAGCTTGTCGTCGTCCACAGAACTTTGCCGTTCTTGGAACCCATACTTCTTATAGAGCGAGACCGCACGATCATTGTCCTTCGACACGTAGAGGGCGACCTCGTTGGACGAAGTCTCCCAATTCCGCTGGACGTAGCGTGTGGCAGATGCCAGTAGGCTGCTTGCGATACCACGCCGGCGGTGTTGGGGAGAAGTGGCCAAGTTGGCAATGGTCGGGATGCCCATTGCTGACTTAAGGGGATTGGGCGTGTCGTGATGGTCTGGAGATGACATCATGGCCACTTCGCAGAACCCGACAATGGTTCCAGACAAAGTATCTTCGGCAGTTAGCATGATATGTTGCAATTGCGACGCGCCTTGCGGACACAAAGAAAAATTGTGTTCCTTCCACATGTGGGGCTCGTTGGACATCGTAGCAGCCTTTTGCAATTTGCTTCGAAACGCATCGTGGTTCCAAATCAATCTCAGCCGATCGGCATCCGATACTTGTGCGTCGATACATTGCTTTGCAACTTTTGATAATGCCTTCTTTCCTTCTTCAATCGCTTGGAATCGATGAAGCAGAAGAGATTGGAAGGATGTCGAACGCTTCATTTGAGCGACCATCGATACCCCGAAGTTGAAAATCCCATTCCTACGCTCCGTTTCAGACGTCGTGGTTGTCGTCGCCAAAAGGTCACTGATTGGCCCGATGTCCTCCTCTCGGGTAGCGCGTATTCGGACTGCAATAGGACGGACACTGGTGGCGATGCCGTGGCTACTAAGTGGAATGTCCTGTTCATCCCTCACAGACACGCCGTGGTCTCGAAACATGCTTCCGGGCGTCGAGACGACAACCAGGGCTGATGTTTGACAAATCCGTGTTGCGACAACACCCACGAGTAGCAAGAATTGGACGTGACACCGCATTCAATCTGTACTTGATCGCGAAGAATTGTGAGTACCTGGTAGAATGAAAGATCGACTCGTTGGACGAGCAACACTGGCACTATCCTGGATGAAGTGGATGTGATGGCAGCTGTGACAACCAGCGGGGATGTCCCTACTCTTTACATATAGTAATTGTTCATAGTCTCTCCCACTCACACATCTCACATCCCACATCCTCGGACTCAAGATTCTTCAACTTCGGAATTTCATAACCTCACGGATCTACTTACACGTGGAGGCACTTGAATCATTTCTGGTTCCCTGAGTTGCCTCCGGTACAGTACTGCATCATACGGTTCACGGTTCACCTTGCACGTTCCTAAGATGACGCCATGTTTCCTAGCTTACGTCATCTTCAAGTTGGTTTCTGTTACTTCTGCGTCACCTCGAATGGGCTCGTATCGCCTCTATCATCGCCTTCCAATGGAACAGAAATTTTCGCCGATTGCGTTCTGGCAGGCTCGCCGGCGCGCCCTCCAGCAATACTTTAGTACTGTATTACTACGCTCAACGCGTACTCCAGTAGGTGGTACATAGTGGAAATTTCTCTGTGAAGGGTATCCGACATACGACGGTGACCAGTTTATGCTTTTCGCACGTATGTCACTCACCCTACTCTGAAGTAGAATTTGAACGGAGAACGCTTTTGAAGGCTCACATTTTTAGGTTCTCACTCGTGCACCTTCAAGAAGTGGACAACTGCTTTGTCTCGAAAACTAACCTCACTTGCGGTTCAAGTCCTTCCACCTTCCATCTATAATCGCAGCCAACCAATACAACAGATGACTTCGTCTGGCACCAGCATGATATGGCGGCTGTTTGCGGTTCTCTTGAGCCTTTTCGTGGATTGGTCATTTGCAGAAGCTCTGCACCTTTCGCCATCCACGATGCGACAGTCACGAACGTTTCCCAAAACGAGTTTCTCCAATATCTTCCTCGACGATTCACAACAAATAATATCAAGCCAATTGGAGACCCCGTTATTTCCACCATCGGATGCTTCGAGTGCCGTGGCGTCGCTGAAGTTAACGGACATTTCGTTACCAGCCCTGAGAGATTACAATTCTCATTTTCTTCTTCTGAGTGGTCGCAGTGCTTTATCTAACTTTTGCGTCGCAGTTGCCAAGGGAAGCGCCTCGTTTCTGAAACGATGGTGGTGGGCGCTTCCCATGGGCCTGGCGTTTGTCCCAGTCTACTCATCGCTGGTGCTCAAGGTTCTGCCATCCATGCCACATTGGTGGCCTCTCACCAAGATGGACCAGCTTTTCAGCAACCCCTCTTACGGTTTGATTGCCACCGTATTCTTGTCATCAAACTTATTCTATTTTGCTTCGGGACTCTATCTCTTGAAACGATTTTCCAGAAAATCAAATGCAATGCAGGGGTATCAAATGTTGGGTGGGCTCGTTTTGGCAGCGGGAGTTGTTTCAACAATCTTTCACTACTTTCAGGCACTTGGTTCGTTTCGTATTGCGGAAGCCCTTTGCTACATTGACCATGCCGTTGCCGTCACATCGATTCTAAGTTTTTGGAATCGATGTGGTCGTCCTGGGGTCTGCACAACTGTGATCGGTCTTGCCGGAATTGCCACACTGGTCATCACTGATCCACTTCACATTTATCCCTACCTTCACTCAACGTGGCATGGCCTCTCCGCGGCGGCTGCCATTCTGTGGGCGCACGATGGGGTCAAACGAAGACTACGTGCGATGGAAATCAGTGCTGGGGGAGATCAATAAAGTTCGTATTGCTTGTAACTTCGAAAGCGTTGTGTCCGTGGTCAGTATCGTAGATTGACGGCAGCTTGGTGCTGGCGACTAATTAAATTGTACTAGTCTATCTCAATCTTCGTTCGGATCTCTGGATAGAGGAGTCCCCTCAAAAACTGCCAAAGTCCAGCAACGAACTTAGCTACAATACATGTTTCGTCCTTTACCGTGGACAAGTGTCTCAATTGTCCCTTTTCTACTTCCCCTCGGCATCTAACTTCAATAGGGCTGCGCTGGACAGGGCAGCAAGCCCTGCCAACGCATCTCCTCGATTAACACTCCTAGACCAAGCCGAAGAACCAGTCGACTGTGAAGCCGCACCATCATCCGACGGTCTTTTAGAATCCGGCGTGACACTGTTCGCCGTCGTTGCAATGCCGCGCCTCGATCGGCTCTGCAAGACCGAAGATGGTGAGGTAAGATCCCTCGGGTGTTGTTGTGATGATGGTGGTTGCTGTTGCTGCGGTTGCGATGGAGGTGTCGCAGACTCCGAGAGGCTCCACTGGCTAGTTCGTGACAGGAGTACTGCTTCGTCAGTGCCACGGCGCTTTTTCCAGACTTGGGCCCGACCAGGTGATACCTCGGTCGTCTGTCTCGAACCATTTGTTTTGCGTTCGGGAGTTGACGACGCCTCAGCAGCGACAACATGATTGCTGTAGTTGGTTGGTGGAAGTAGGAGCTGTTGCGGAGGACTGGGATGCTTCGATGGTGGCGGCGGTGGTTGTTGCTGCTGCCGGGGATCGTGATAATGATAGTCGCGACGATCTGGCGAAGGTGGAACATGATGAGGTGACGAATATGTGGATGGTGGATATGGACGAGGCCGGTGACGCGGGTCCATGGTAACGTGTGGGGGATAAGAGTAGTGCGGTGGAGGAGGCGGGCGGCCGTAGTAGTCATGGTGAGGTGGGTACGGCTGCGAGGGAGGAGGAGGTCCACGATGAGAATATGCAGGATGGTGTGGGTAAGCCGGTGGGTAGTAATCATAACGGATGGGTGGCGGTGGTGGTGGCGGCGGTCGGTGAGCCACTCTCCTCACTTGCGGCCGGAACTGCTCTTCCAAATGTTCAGGGATGCTGATCTCTGGGACTTCGTTGGGATTCACCTTCATGGCAGACGGTACCGGAGATGATGATGCAGTCCCAGGAGGCGAAACTGGTGTTGGGGTGGATGGGGGCGTCTTGCTGGCAGCGGTTGAGGGTTGGACCCCAGGGTCCGAGAACGTCTCCTCTGATAACATTGTCATCGCCGTCACGCTGCTTCCCCCAGGGCTGGCGGGAGACTCCAGAGTCATACCTGTTTTCTCTCTCAGTGCTTGTGAGGTTTTTTCTAAACTACGAGGCAAACCAATATCAAACCACAAACCAGTAACCGAGTCTTTTTGCAGGAAGCGGCCTTGAGGCGATTGGTTGTGAATGGCATCAACAATTTTCCGAGCAACAGTCATTTTCTGCTTCTTCGTCAACGTGACATACATATCCTTGTTAGCAGCAACCAGCGATCGAAAGTTGAGATTGCCTACATGACGGTTTGAAGATCCTCCTCGGCCACACAGAACGTCGTTGGAGTGAGGTTCGCGAATGTCTGTCACTGGCATTGACTTGGATTGTTGTGGCGATACCACGGGAACAGGGCCTCCACTTGGCCGGCGAGGGGAGACGCAACTGTTGATAGGGGGTTGCCAACAACTCATGAACGGTGACACCAAATTATTAACGAATGCTGGGAAATAACCTTCATGCTTAGCTGGCTTCCCAGGCTTCCCATTGGAGCCGCAATCATAGGGCATGGGACCATTGCAGAAAGAGGGGGGAGGACGCCCTGCCACCATACTGCGTAAGTTAACGAACTGTGAAGTGAAGATGCAGTGGCCCTAAGACTTGAGAAGCGGGAAGCGTCAGGTTTCACTCAATCGTACTTGCGCACTGCTGTTCACTTGTCTTGCTCTATATCACTTAATCTCGAATGCGAAGGCAAAGGCTTGAGAAATGAATCAACGAGAACAACAGGTGGCTCATCGACGGTAGTACTTGTACCCCAGCTTCGAGTTTTGGAAGGAAGCGGATTCGATGCGTATGGCATAGAACGTAGTCTATACACACGAAATAACATCTGTCTGCACTATGCAGCCAAGCACTGGGCCGCAATTTCTGTGATTTCAAAGACTTTCATTCCAACCGACGATTTTGGTATACGTACCTGAAGGTATCATTCAGAGTTACTTAAGGATCATATTCTTATCAAATTTGCATGTGCCATTATTCATCTAGGTTTGAATGGAAAAACAATTTCATATAACCTACATAAGCATATAACAGGTATTTCCTTAAATAACCACCATTTTGCCAAGAGTAGGTCTCCGCCCATTTTACGTTCGAGAATTCTGTCGAGGTTGGCGAAAAATTCCAGTGAAGCGCCAAAACCCAAACCGGGATATGATCATTTTGGTACTTCAGTACTGATGAGTAGTACTTGTGCAGGTTTTCGAAAATAGATTAACACACACATAAATATCACGAATCCTACATAGGTCAAGTTACCGACTGCCCATGGATAAAAAAAGTGGCAACACACATGGTGAGATTAATTCTCCTCTACACACACCACATGGCATTGAGCCAATACAACGAGTCCGCCAAAATTTGCAGGCCTAAAATGTCAACATGGTTTAACCTTAGCAGGCTAAAGAAGGGCCCCAACGTTGTATTAAGTCGTTTCCTGCATTGCTATGGTACCAGGTACTGTTCTGCACAGCCAACTCTCAGGACCTACTGCCTACTGGTAGGTGTACTGTTCAAGTTAGGTCGGAAACAAATTGATGACAAGCAATTTAGAAAGCAGTGAATCAAACTTTCCGATTAGTATATTCTAGCCAGTACATCAGGTCCTTGGACTTATCCTGGAGGTAAAAGCATTTTGACGAATAGACCCGCATGAATGCAAAAGCACCAATTGGACCCGTAATCCTGCCTCACTGGTTGTCAGTCGGGTAATATGTTGGAGACACGTTCCATGGACAGAACAAGAACCAGGGGCACCACAATATTGTCCATCCCACTTGGAGCCGTCGCTTCTGCGACTGCAGCAATGCCCGCGTAGGCCAAAAGGATTCGCAGAGGAAGCAGCGGTATGCCCAGGGACCATAGGTTTAGATAGCAACCCATGACTGTTCCTAAAAAGACTCCACAAAGACTACCTTCCATAGTCTTGGACGGTCCGAACCAGGGCATTCGGTAAATGTGACGTCCGAATCTGGATCCAATCCAGGGCGCAATCGAGTCGCCAAATCCGACGGCTGCCATGACAATGGCAGATTCCGAGTCCATAAAATGGCAGAGTCCGAGGTAAACGAGGAGGAGATTGAGTTGCAGTGGCCCGTACATAAGTTCGCCAGGAGAACCGGAGCGACTCATAATGTGCACGTCCTCGTCTTCGGAGTCCCTTAATACGATGCCCTGGAATTGTGGGTTCGGGTTTCATTTGTAATCCGTGAGAGCAGCCAGATCGAATGATGGGTCGCGCTGATTACGCAAAGTACAAATACGGCAAGCTCATTCTCGAGATCATAACTAGTGTTTTCCAACTCACCTTGTAAACCAATCGTGTTGCCACTGCCGATGGGACCAAGGCATTGAGCCTCCATGACCAATCGGTAGGATCATAGAGCGGCCAAAACAGGACAGTGCTAGAAAGACAAAGATGGACTAGAATGCGTGGCGTTTGCGCAACTTGATATTGCTGCTGATGACGTTTTCGAACCCAACAACAATAACTGGCGATCTCCAAGCCCACCTTGACATACAAGACGGTAAGGAGGACGCTATAAGCGTTGTTGGCAAGTGCAGACATGGCTTCATTGCGGATCAAATCTCGCAGGTGGTAGGTTTGATCACTGTGTGGCATTTCGGGAAGCTTTTATGTTTGCTGTACGTTGCAACTGGATAGTTAAACCCCACTACCTTGTGGCGAACGTTGGCTTGTGTTATCACAGTTGCCATCGTCGAAAGTAGAACAGGCAGTTGTCAAGAGTCTGCCAGGATTCATGATTCAGGATTGTTTTCTGATCACGATTCATGACTCGGGACTCGGATCACAACTTTCGTATCACTGTACAGTACGTAGTATTCTCTTACTCCAGTACTTACCCGCTGTGCAGTACAGTAGAAATTCGAAAATTGCACACCAGAGACGGGAATTTCTGAAAATATCAAACCCATGGGTACCCACGTAAAGCTACGCTCACGGAAGTACCAGCCCAAACCCACCCAGAACCCATACGATCTACCAAGACCTACCCAAACCCACCCAAACCCAGTAGTTAGTACTGGAGTAGATGGTTCTACTACTACCGGTAGCAAACATCTACTGTCATTTTTTGCTATGATTTGCCGGCCCACCCAGACCCACCCATGAAATCCTGAGCTCACCCAAAACCCACCCTTAACCCAATGGGTTTGGGTGGGCCGTGGGTTTGGGTGGGCTGGGTTTGAAATTCCCGTCTTTGTTGCACACGTTCCAAATGTTCCGAAGGCAATCTGGGATTTTATGAAGCCTCTACGGTAATCTCTAATCCCATCCAGTCTGCCAGTACAGCAAGTATACCAGTAGTACAGAACCGTGTACTCCCATGAATCAGCAACTGTCGTATGATAATACATACTACATCTGCTACAAGGTACAAGGTACTTGTACCATACAATCATTATAATCGGAGCACTATACTGTACTGTAGTACTCCAGTACACTCGACATACGATAGTACCGAAGTACTGTATACTGGAGTACTGATTTCTGATTTCTGACGCTATCTGTCGTCCAGAATTCTACGCTCGTCGTCGAACTTCATTTCACATCTCAGAACTTGTTTCTTCGAACAACGAGTAACGAGTATCATACGGCGCTGATGGTACAGTACATGCTACATGTAATCTTAGTAATAGCGGTAGGTCATCTGCATAGTTCATGGTTCATGGCACCCCTACTGGGTACCGTACCGGTACTTAGAGTCTGCGTGTTTGCCTTCGAGGAGTTGAGTGCAAATAGCTGCAGCATGCCGGGTGTATTTGTGCAGTCTGCCGCCTGTGACCACACATACGTGAACTTACAATACACATATATAACAGAAACAAAGCATTTCGTCCCTAAGCTCAACGCAAGTCCAGGGAAGATCAGGGTGTTACCATCATCATCGATTGGACGGTACCAGACCCTTTCTCGTGTCGCTTGCCCTATCCTTGACGAGTCATAAACACACGATATTAGAGAAGAATGTCTGTAGACAGCGCTCCTTCGGAAGCAGCTGTGTTGTCGACAGAGGTATTGACAGTTACAAGTACTGCTAATGGTGCTACCGCTGGTTGTGAAGTTATTCTGGATTCGACCAACAGAAACGCTTTGGGAAACTCAAACAAAAATGTGTCATCCCAGGCAGATATGATTTATGGCGCGGACGATAAGATTGCAGTAGAGAAATCTTTGTATGACCGGAACGAAGACGGTGATGATGCTGATGCTGATGCTGAGGCTGATGCTGACGATATCGACGATCATGACGATGAACCAGTAACCGTGCTGGACATGCTCTGGACATGGTTTCTTCCTCTCATGTTCCTTTGGTTCCGTCGTTCCATGTTCGGAACCGCAAACCTGTTTCGTTCCGTATTGCTTGGACAGTGTATCCGCCTCCTTCTCACAACTGCCACTGGAACTGTAGATCCACTCCCCAAATGGGCCTTGATGGTGTCCGACCCCCACGCATGGCCCCCTCCCGCATTAACCGGGCTTGCATTCCTCACTATCGTTGCATTTGTTGTGCATCCCGACGGACTCACGTGGTTTATGTTGGGAAAACTACGGTACGTTGCAATCAGTTTCCTTGACAGTGACATGCGCATTGGCTATGGTTCCATTGCACATCTCTTCTCACCCATCTTTGCTGATTTTTCTCCTATTTTCTTTATTTACTTCAAGTGATGCGATACTTTCTTTGTTGCATTCCATCGCATCGTGTTGGACGATTTTTATTCAAGATTACGGAATCATCACCACAACGATTGCCCTCATGACGTTGGCGGGTATTGGTTGTCTACTGGGAATTCTGCTCAAAAATGCCTTGCCCAAATCTGCTAGTCGAAACAATAATCATAATAGCCGGCGCTCACAGGCGGCGGCGCAGGAGAAAAAGAAGAAGAAGCGTAAGGGTGGAGTGAAAGGTAAAGGAGGACGACTTAGAACATTCCGAAAGTCAGAACCAGAATTCAAACCCATTGATGAAGACTCGTCGTCGAGCCATGAGTTGACAACAACTAAAGGAGCGGATGAAACACACATTAAGGAGGCTGCGTCTCATCCGGAGACGGTTCACTTTATCGAAACGGAGGCACACTCACCGACCGACAACGTTCCACCGCTGCGACCGCGGATGCAATCGGCGTCCACGCTGGATACTATTGGGGATGATGGATCTTGTGACTCAATTTCAGTGCAATCGGCGGTATCCATGCCATCGGCAGTAACAGTTATTTCGACTGCCAATCCAGAATCTGGAAAATCAACCAAGAAGAATACCTGGAATGACTCGAGCAGCTCTAGTAGCCACAGCAGCAAAAATAGCAGGGGAAAGAATCAACGATTGCAGCAACTGAAGGGTAACAATGCGGCGCTAGGTGGAGTCAAGGGAAAGGTCGGAACAGTCGACGTTCGTCTCCCCGCTTCATCAACGTCGTCGAGACAAACGGAGGGCCCGAAGGCTGTGTCATCCAATGGTCAGCTCAGGTCTCATAACGGAGCGCACCCTCCTTCGACACAGGTGGGAAAGCAGCAGCCTGCGACAACGGGTCGTTTTGCGCATTTAAAGGAGAAGGACACCCGTTTCGATAACCCTCGACGCACTACCAACCGTCTTACCAGCGGCAAGGGCAAAATAATTTCGCAAGGAGGTCGCGGCCACAGCAACAGTCTAGCACAGTCTTCTGACCCTTTCCTATCGGCAAATATCCCGGGGAAGCAATCCAACGACATTCACTCTCAAGCACCACCTGTTGTTGTTGCACCGCAGATTAACTCCGAGTCCAATAAATACTTCGGGAGTTCCGTTCAGTTCTACTCTCTCGACGGTTCGCAATCAACGAGGAAGAAGCTTGAGTTGAGTGCGTTTCTTGCGACTGTGGGTATATTTGGCGACGATGCAGCGACGTTGATAGCCAACGTTCCCGACATCGATTGTTTGGAATGTTTGTCGCACACGCAATATCTGCTGTACGGCGTTAACGCCGAAAAGCAGGCTCAGATTGGCAAGCTTCTTGAACAGCGCCGTCACGGTCGTCTTTTTCAAAACCAGATTCGCCCACCTCCTGGTTTGTCACCCATTCACGATGAGCCTCCCACTCTTTTTGGTGGGTCGCCTCACCGTAGTGGTGCGCCACCTCCCATGAATTTGACCTCGCAATTTTCGTCGATCCCAACGACTCGGTACTTGTCCTCGCATCCCTTTGCGTACGATGAGACTCAGTACTCGGGAATGTTGGATGACGAGGAAAGTCGTATTGAAGCAGAGTTGCAGGAACTTGGAGGAAAGATGATTGGCAGTGTTCTGGATTTCTAGTATTAATAGCATTTAATGAAAGCTACTAGTTGGAGTTTAGATCGCCGCATTCGTCGTTTTCAACCTGGTCTAGCGTTGTTGAATGATTCATCTGGAATTCAGCCAAGAAGTGACGACGGCGCTGGCGTGCCTTAGCAGCGAATGACTGTGGCAACGGTAAGTAGGACATGGACACCCATCGTTGTATGAAATACAATATCTGCTAGTACATCGGGCTGTATTAAAGTAGCACTACCGTACTACTGTGGTACTGGGGTCTTGTACAAGTACTACCGGTAGCTCCCGCTGTGCCCTCCCGCGGTCCCGTTCGTTCGTGTCGCACTCTTCGACACAATCCGCGATTCACACTTCGCAGGGATGACCTGATCTCTGAAGTCTGTGTAGCATATGTGCACAGATTGAATCCTGTCATAAAACGAATTCAACATCGTTCCCTCTCATCATGACGATCCATTCCATTACCCTGAACATTAAGGACGCCTCCCACATCGGAGGAAAGGCTACCATTGGCCTGTTCGTTCACGAGAAAAGGTTGATGGATTCTGGTGCCGCACTCGCCTGTCAAGTAGAGGTGCAAGTACCTCCCGACGAAACCATAACGGAAATTCTTCATGTGGACACCTCCAGCGAGGATCAAATTGGCGTAGGCTGGGATCAAATGCAAGATCCATCCATGTATGTGGCATTGATTTCCGACCTCAGCGAGTTGGGATATGCCGGCGGCCCTGTCTTCAACTTATCGCCGGGGGATACAGCGGAGTTAGTCCTGGCATCGAAGAACTAGCTGGCAATGTGAACTTCCTAACGATATAATGAAACAATATGGGTGATCAGGTTGTGGATTGCACTACTTGAGTACTATTGTTCGTCCAGCGACTACGCACGAGTGTCATCCGCAGTTTTGAGGTGGGCGAGTACCGATAGTCGTGGTGCCATGTGTGATGTGTGATGTGTGATGTGTGATCTATGAACTTCGACAAGTTTTATAAGTTGCGAGTAAGTAATCTACGGCTAGCTACCGGTAGTAGGACGTCCAAACCGTTTACTGTAGTATGCATACTGTGATGCTTGTACAAGAATCACGGTAAACGTACAAGTACCGGTAACTCGTAGAGCACTGCAAATTGCAAATATGAACTGTGGCGTGTGGTAGATGTACCGGTACAGATATAAGTACGAGTACTTGAAAACAGGTTCAGGGTTCACTTTTCACAAGTTCATCAGTACTGTGGCACTGTGCACTGTATAGTGAGTAGTGCGAGTAGTGCGAGCAGTAGCACTCCGTACAGTGTACTGCGTTCTGTACTGTACTACAGTACTTGTACCTGTTACACGCTGCCGCACCCTCGACCCTCAACTATGCAGATACAACTTGTGTACTCGTACCATATGTACGACGGTAGAGGGGAGAGTGTTACACGTTCCACCAAACGGTCACACGGACCAATTTCGAAATCTGGCTTTTTCGACTAATTGTTGTGGTATTGAACATTGAACCAGGTACAGTTGGACGGAGCCGGTGCAAGTAACCAGCACTCTGAGTACTGAGTGCCCAAGCTACTTGTACAGTACCTGCTACTGCTAATACGTACAACCACGGGTACCAAATAGAATGATAGGGATTAGGGATAAATTCGCATCCACCGCTCGTGCGATCGTGAAAGAGAGTGTCAAACTGTCAATCGACCCTGTATGTTTCTTCATACTTTCATACCTCTACTAGCAGGTCTACCCCCTGGATCGAAATCACCTTGTCGGACTGTTTCCAACGCGAGTTCAAATTTGTATCTCGTTGGTATAGTGCATAGCGCATAGGACAATGAACAAGGCATCCATCTTTAATGACTCTGCTGCCGTTGCGCAGGTCGATTTTCGAGTACGATGCGAAACGCTTTCTCATGGAGAAGAAGTACTGTTGGTTCGATCTGACGATCCAAATTTGACCAGTGTAAGTTGGATTAATCTTGAGCCTTTCGTGTCCAAAATACTGTTGGATACAACTATTGGAGTGGTGGACATGATGAGTGCTCCGAGCACGGGTATTCATAATTGGACATCGTGACACTGACACGCCTTTTGCTATTATCCACAGCCTATTCCCCTTTATACATCTCCATCTTCCTTCCCTTGGTACAGCACGTTGCAGCCTCGTGCAATTGCCCTCCCAAATGATAATACTCTGCAGAATGAAAGCGCTCCTCGTGAGCTCAAGATATTTTCCTATCGTTACGCTATTTTCAGAATGGGAGTTTTTTATCGGTGGGAGCAACCCTCTGACGTGGGTTCGGAAGATTGGAGAATGGATGAAGATGCTCCCATGGAAGTTTCGGACGAATCCCGCTATCACGAAATCCCTCTCCGTTTGCTGCATGATCGGGAACGATACGCAGTTCAAGATGTTCTGGGGTCCACAGGTTCTCGGGTTGACATTGAACTAATTCGTGAACCAACGGAACCTACAATGAAGACAGCCGACTCACTCTTGCACAACGTCTCATCACAAACATCCATGAAGTCTAGTGGTTCGAAGCATGTTGGCTTTGCCCCTCCTCCACCTTCCTTCCGTCCCAAAGGACCTGTCCAAAAGCAAGCGGTCCACTTGACCTCTACGGACGGTCTGGTGGTGGTAGCTGCCTTTCTGCCCGTTGTCCTTCATCGCAGCGACGATGGAAACTGGTCAGCAGATTGGGATTACGAAATGTTGCTATCCATGCAGACTCATTTGCGCGTGACGCGTGTCGGTATTGTCAAGTGGAGAGGCTGGCACGGAAATCGAGGTGCCGATGGCAGTCCCGAAGGCGGTGTTCCAGATGATGAACGCGAAAAGGTGGAGGCTTGTTTGATGCCGTTCCACTGTGTTCCCGTTTGGGTGGAACCAGTGCTCTTTGGAGAGATGTAAGTACTTCACGAATTCCTTTTTTGACGTCGTGTTATGATCAATTGCTGACTTACCTCGACTGCACACACTGAATTTACGCAGGTACAACGGGTTCTGTAAGGGCGTCTTATGGCCTGTGCTTCACAATGTAACGTCAGTCTACAAATCTAGGCCCGATGCCAGCGGAACAAAGTTTGACAAGGTCACCAAAGCGGGAGATATGGGCGCTGGATTTTCGGATTATTCTATGGACGACGTCGGTCAAGGCCCTATCCACGGAGACGGGGGACGAGAGGCCGAGCTTTGGGCCTCATACAACGCAGTCAATCGTTTGTTTGCAGAAGTTGTGGTCCAATGTTTCAATGAAGGTGACCTGGTTTGGATTCATGGATTTCATCTTCTTATCTTGCCCTCGTATCTCTCGAGAAGAATTCCCATGGCCAAAGTTGGACTTTTCCTGCACACTCCATTCCCTAGTTCAGAGATTTTCCGAACTATCTGGTGTCGCGAAGATTTATTGAGAGGTATGCTCAACGCAGATCAGGTTGGATTCCACCTCTTTGAGTATGCTCGCCATTTTTTGACGTGCTGTCGTCGTCTCCTGGGTCTGAACTACGGCATGATCCCAGATACAGCGGGGGGACACGCGCTGGCAATTGACACGAACGGTCGTCACGTCGCTGTCACAAGCATTCATGCGGGAATAGAGCCATCTGTCTTGAATCAAATTTTGCAGCACAGTGTGACGCTAGAAAAGGTACGTTTTCGGCTCAGCCTTGTCTTTGCTGAATGCTTTGGACCCTGCGCTCACATCTTTTGCAGGCAAACTCCATCCGAAACCAGTTTCATGGCAAGGTTATCTTCTGCGCGGTGGATAAGTTAGAATCCTTGAAGGGCATTCCATTGAAGCTGCTAGGGCTAGAGCGCTTCCTGCAACGATGCCCCGAGTGGGTCGGAAAGATTGTACTCATCCAAGTGGGCATTTCTGCCTTCGAACGCGGCGACGACTACACCAAGACCAAGCACGAGGTGGTAGACATGGTGAACAGACTAAACAGTACCTGGCCGGGCACAGTGCATTTTCAGGAATGTGCTGAATCAGAAATGCGTCTGCAGCAACGCATGGCGCTGTTGCGAGCTGCTGATGTCGTTCTGGTCACTCCCATTCGTGACGGACTGAATTTGATTCCACTCGAATTTACAATTGCCCACCAAGATGCTCTTACGGAGCTTGGAAAGCGCGATGGACGAAAACGTGGTCTCTGCATTCTCTCTGAGTTCTCGAGTTGCACAAGAGTTATGCGTGGGGCTTTGCACGTGAACCCGTGGAAGGCATCCGAGATCGCTACTGCCTTCCACTCGGCACTCGTAATTTCCGAGGATGAACGAATGCGACGCATCAAATGTGCGCTGGAGTTTGTCTCTCGAGTCACAACTCAGCGTTGGGCTCTCGCTGTTATGCTTGATTTGAAGGGCGTCAACAAAGATTTCAATTCAGCGAATAACACGGGTGCCGGGCTAGGCCTTGGTTACCGCCGATTGGGCATGGACACTGGGTTTTCGGCGCTAGATGTAGACAAGCTTATCAAGAGCTACAGGAACTCGCGTTCTCGGCTCATTCTTCTTGACTACGGTGGCACGATCGTGAGCAATGATAATGTAAGTCTTCTGGTGACAAATAACATCTTACGTCTGCATCCACTCATCCCGAATCCAATCTCCAGCTTGATACGCTGACTCGCTTCCAGGTGGTCAAGCAAACTAAGGGACCGTCAGTGCCAACACCCGAGATGATTAGCATACTCACAGCACTATGTGAGGACAAGAGGAACACTGTTTTCGTTGTCAGTGGCAAAGAGAAGCATTCGCTACTAAAGACAATCGGACACATTCCTAACCTCGGTCTCGCAGCAGAGCACGGAATGTTCATATCCTTGCCGAACAAATCAAAACACGGGTCGAAGCGTCGGTGGGAGACGCTTGTCCCCGAAAGTGATCGGTCGTGGCGACCCATTGTGATTAGCATCATGGAGGTTTACACATCGCGAACGCATGGAAGTTACATCGAAGAAACGGAAATGAAGGTCCTGTGGCAGTATCGGGATGCTGACCCAGAATTTGGTTATCTTCAAGCGAAGGAGATTGAAGATCATCTTGCGAACGTTTTGCGGAACTTTGCAGTTGATATTCTGCACGCTGGGATGGAAGAGGGTGGCTACGTTGAAGTCAGACCGAAAGGTGTCAATAAAGGCGTACTTGCCATGCACCTTATACAACATTTCCCTATGATTGCTGCCGCGAGCAAGGTGGACTTTGCGCTTGTCCTAGGTGATGATCACTGTGATGAGCCGATGCTGTCAGTCGTTCGTCAAATCGGCAGACGTGTGTTGGCTGCTAAGCGAGCAAAGAAGGGGTTGGATCCTCTCCATGATCTCCCAGCAACGATCACCCCTGTCGATGTTTCGTCCTGTGACGATTTCATTTCGCCTGATTTGGAGGTGTTCACTTGCACGGTTGGAAAGAAGCCAAGTGCTGCCGCCAGCTACCTTCATGAAGTTGCCGAGGTGCAGGAGTTGATGAACAGCCTGCTCAAGGTCTCCACTCGTGACCAAAAATTCTACTCGTCTGGTGACCTGACTTCCTATTCGAGCCGCAATCCTGCCATTGAAACGACACCCCTCATACGAGGTGGTAGCTTTGACGGTACCTTTGACGGAGGTCTCACCAAATCACGCAGCCTTTCCGAAATGGGATCCTCTGGGGCTGCCGGAGAGGCTCGAACCGAAGTCAAAATCAGCACGACGTTGAGCCAATACTTTCTTAGACTGGGAACGATTGATGACGGGGAAGATGAGGACGATGACGAGGCTTTCTTTTTCTGAATGCTTAGAGTAGGAAACCTGCTTGTCAATATTGAAATCTAAAATGTATCGAATTCTATTCGACCAAATGTGCATGGTCGTTGTCTATCAATGTAAAACCACGTAGTGATCGAGTCAAGGTGGATGGGTTCTTGTCTATCGAACTGTATTCATGCAGGTGCAAATGGGATGGACCTTGAGGACGACAGAATGTAGTCGATTCTTCAGGTGTATCAGCCGAGAGGCAGGTCGCGAGCACCGAGCTCGTTAGAAAAACGTGCTGAGTGTAGGATTTGTGTGACTCAAAGCGAGCGCCTCCTTTCGTCTAGGAACGCATATCGCGACCACCGTTGTCTGAATAATTTCTGTCAACGGAGATGGAGTGTGAACGAGGCTGCCCATCTTGAAAGAGTCGAAATTGGTGTGCGGGAACAATTTCCGGACGGGCATTATCAGCCACTTTGTCCTCTGCCTCGCTGGACACAGCGGGTGGAATGGCAATGAACTTGCTGTCGGCTTCATTGTCAGACGTGGTGGAACTTGGAGGAACCAGGTAGAGTTCAATGGACCTTCGATTGTGCGTTAACCCGCCATGAACCCTAACGGTGACCCATCCGTTACCCCACTTCTCAACGATTCCAGTCCTATTAACGAAGGGACCAGTGGCAAACTTCACCTTCCGATCAAGCCATTGATCCGATGAAATGGAGCTGAGCAGGACTTGGCTCGAAGCGTCGGGGCTACTGACAAAACTGTGGCTCGAAGCTGCAAACGAATCATCCGATGAAACAGAAGAAGGCGAGCGTCTCGAGTTTCCACTGTTATACGGTACCAGTGCCGGCTGCAGAGACGGGGTCGACAATCGTCTGCCGGTTCCAAGATCTGGTAGGGTAGGACAGCCTTGCATGCGAGGCACGATATCAAGCTTGGGTTCTGGTTTTGGAGTCGTGGCAGAACTGCTGCTGCCTCCACGACGGGGAGGTGGGTGGGTGTCGTAGGCCGCATGCAAACGGCAATACTTCGTACCGGCGACACAAACGTACGCGCACGGACGACCCCTGGTTGTGGTCGCGACGCATCGCACTTCGTCATCGCATCCAGTAAAGCGCTTGTCTTGATGTGCTGTGGGGGTGCTAGTAATGGAGTTGGGTTCCGAATCCGCGGTGGACTCAAGAGGTAATCTGGTTCCAGCAACAATGTACTGTTGATAGTGCAATTTGCAGTAAGTGCTTCCCTTGTAGCATGGAGTTCGCCTGCAGAAGGAGTTATTACGCGACGTCCTTCCGTGGCAACCGTTTGACAGTGGGGCAGAGAGTGGAGGGTGATGTATCCTCGATGGTCGCTGAGATCCTGCGGTACTTGGATGACTAGTATCATGAGCATCGGTGCCAATAGGAGTCACAGGCGACGGTCCAATGCCGCTAGATTCGTGAATAGTGCCTGAAGAGCCTGTCCACGAGCGCAACACAGTAAAGGGCGGAGGAGTACTAGTACTTCGGTCTTGGGTGTTCGCATCTTCAGCGAGTGTCGACTTTGTAGGTGGCAAACGAGCTAGAATTCCAGAGGCAGCAGCTAACAGAGCCAAGGCTTCGTTTTGTGCAGGGAGTACTCTTGGTGTGGTTGAGATTTCGACCATTGGCGGCTGTTGCACGTGAGGTGTGCCTGCATCATGGTAGAGTTTTCTCTTCTTCAGGGGCAACGATCCTCTGGAAGTCAGATGACAATCACGGCGTGTGTGATTGAAGCTTGTCATCGTAAGAATAGAACAACGTACTAAGGGCGAGGCTTCGATGTGCGCGAATCTTTCCTTGCTCGATAACGAGTCACGTTTGGCAAGATGCGTCCGAGTATCGTGAATCTGATCCGTGACTGCACCAAAGCCGTTGGTAACGGCACCTGTGCAAGCGAGAACAACAGTTTATGGGTGCTTGACTCCTCCTTCGATTCGTAGGCTCGTGGAAACCAGCGGTGAGACGAGCAAATACTCGATATCACTGTATGGGCGAAGAGGTCGACCGGTAGACCAAGGAAAGAACGACGGGCGCGTGGCGTGGGTATAGGTCGTGCTCAATCCAGTATACGAGGATTCGATCGCTGGATCAAGCCTATGCCAGCTGCGATGTATCAAGCCAACGAAACTAAACTATCCTTTCAGCCTTCCTTGAAGATCGTTGTTGATACAATTGATCGAATCGGATGCAGTGGACAGCGGAGTGTCTATGATCGATGGAGGGGAGGTGTGATGCTGACTACAGGAATTTCTTTATTTTGCAACGCAAACTGTGATTTCCAAAAAGCCATACGACGATGTACGCATTTGCATACCTCCCACTTGTAGCCGTTATCGTGTGTGATGCGTGATGCTCCTCTGCCAGTGGATTGACACAGGAAAATCGCTTCCTCTGCCACTGCATCTGATGTCGGAATCGGAGTCGCTCTTCGTTCGGGTTTACTTCATTATACTACATGATGTACTTGGACAAAGTTGATGCCGCGGTCAATTTCTGTGTAGTACATGTAGTGCACTAAATACAAGCATATACAAGTACTTGTACTCTGAGTAGACTAGTACAGGACTACTCCTGCTATGTCATATGATACTCTAGGTAGAGTAGAAGTGTACAAGTATTTGTACCCAAATCTTCGGCAACCTGCTGACGACAACGACGTGGCTTAAGTAACCCGGATTCGAATCCACACTACACACGCAGCGTTCGCAAGGTGACACCCTTGTTGCATGTGACACACAATGTACCTGTCGACGACTGATATCGCGTGTGCGACGTAGACAAGCAGTACAGTTGCACCGTGTTAACAAACATTCCAACTTCCAACACATGCCAGAATCGGCACTTTTAATACTGTCATATACTAGTAGTATTATGCTAAGCATACCGTACATACTTGCAGTACCAGTACTTTACCCTTTACACCATATAAAACGACAACGCGCACTACTTGATGCAGGTTGCACAGCGACAGTCATGTTTGTAGAGTCCAGCCTCCCACAGATTCTGAGAGGATTTCTGTCACTGAGGCTCCACAGGCATTGACTCAGAAACAAAAGTAACTGCAGTCGTCGACGTGCATGAATGGAAAGATTTTCCGTCATTTTTTTAGCTTCCAGGTTGCCATGTGCCTTTTGCTCCCTTGCAACCACCAGTAGTTGGTGATTGAATATTGATTCTTTTGCAGCTATCGACCGTTCCATTGCGTATGCTATCAATGTGCCATGGCATTTATCTAGTTTTTACAGTAGTAGTCGTCTCTAGTCAGACCATTTCTAACACAAGCGAAACGTGAGCGGATCTGATCATTGGCGGCAACCCGAAGTATTATGGGGAGTACTGTACTCGTATCATAGGTCTACTACATCTGATAGTATATGAAACTAGTGGGTACAAGCATAAACATAGTATCTGGACGACCAAAATTACGAGAGTAGCTGGACGGATTTTAAAACCACTCATTTCATCACATCCATGCACGAAGATTGTGCATTTGAGTAACTAGAGAATTGTCCTATGCCCTCAAACATATGGGGTTACTGTAGCTTGTTTGTGGTGAGGTGGGACAGTTCAAAAGATGCGGCGAGTTAAAATTTTGGATTTTTTTGGCGAATGTAAAGTTTTGCTTCGTAATTTAATTGCACATTTTTGTATCATGTCAACAGATGCAAAGAACGACAGTAGTGCTTCTTTGACACTGTTATTACTTGTTAGTATGCCGGTATTCTAATGTCCGGTCAAATTTGCAGTCACATAACTTACTTTTGCATTTCTGACGGCCACTGCAAAATCAACATGGTCAAAGTCAATTTTGAACATTGAAGTGCGTCGACGTCGCAATTTTTTAATCCTACGGCACTTTCCATATGTTTCATACAAAAAATTGCATGCTACTAATTTAATCGCATACAAAGCAAGAGTTTCATTACGAACTTCGAAATTTTACTGCTGTCCATCTCAATGCCAATCCGAGTGTATTTATTGCTGAATACATAAATTTCAAGATGGCAGAATTGTAGAATAGGCCCTTGTGATATATTTGTAACGTGAAAAAAAACTTGTTCCAACTTGACATTGTCAAAAGGGACTCAATTTGCCACACTAGTGACTGAAAGTCCAGGTACTATGTTTAAAAAAATCTCAAAAAATAAAATTAGACCACTCATAACTCCATCAATACATATTGTATCGCGGCTTTGAGTAGCTGAAAAGAAAGCCTTTTATGAGATCTACAATTTGGTGCCGTTAGAAGTTGTGCATGAAGTGTCCCGACACAACGAATAATTTTACTAGTCCAGGTACTATGTTTATGCTTGTACCTCACATTTGATCGGAGTGGTCTACTACAGGAAACTGGACGTACAGTACCCCCAACCTGGTCGTACTCCGTACCACTACTTTTACTGTTACTGTTTACTTTCAGTACTCAACCCTGGCGACGCTCCGTAGTTACTGATAGTACAAAAAATTCAGACAGTATTCATTTGATCCAGTACCCCAGAGTGGTCATACTCCGTAACAGACGGACGGACTGACACACGCACGCACACAATTAATTTATAATATAGTAGGATATGTGTATGTCATACAGTGTACAATGTACAGTATGACATGCAAACGCATGGACTACCAGTATGCATAGCACTGGAACTCGCACTTCAACACTTCAACACGTACGATAACGGCTCGGAAAGGAGATAGCGTACGTCATACATGAATGGACAACGCACGAAACCAAACTTTCTTCCCCTTTTGCCGATTGGCTTCGGCACTGTACACTGTACTCGTTGCTGACGACCAATCTACCGAAAGACTGGGTACAAATACTCGTATGTGCCTCAGCGACCACACACCGTCGTTTTAGGTGCCGATCGACAAGTCCTTCAGGGTAATTCTTGTCGACAGGGGGCTATTTTTCCACAAATTTCGCCACCATGGATACCTACATTGCAACCCTCAATAGAGTCGGTGATAGCATCGTTGCCTGGGCCGACCCTGACAACAAGTACACCGGGTACACAGATGTAAGTGAACAAGTTGTCTCTAGCGCCACTGCCGGTTCATCAAGATTTTCTCTAACATAGTGGAAACGCTCGTCCTTTCATAAACACCACAATCAATCAGGGCTGGCCTCTGACTGATTTCTCCACCGCCTTTTCGATTGCAGCTGCTTATCTCGGATTCGTCATTGTCGGCAGCGCCATCATGAAGGCTGGAGTTCCTGCGATCGACCCCTACCCAATTAAGTTTGTCTACAACGTTTCGCAAATCATGCTCTGCGCGTACATGACCATCGAGGCATTCTTTATCGCCTACCGCAATGACTATACCGCTACACCGTGCAACGCATACAACCAAACCAATCCCCCCATGGCAAACTTGCTCTGGCTTTTCTATATCTCCAAGGTTTGGGACTTTTGGGACACAATCTTCATTGTCCTTGGCAAAAAGTGGAGACAACTGTCCTTCCTTCACGTTTACCACCACCTCACCATCTTCCTCTTTTACTGGCTCAACTCACACGTAAATTACGATGGTGATATCTACGTAACTATCGTCCTCAACGGATTCATTCACACTGTCATGTACACGTACTACTTCATTTGCATGCATACCAAGGACCCAAAGACCGGCAAGTCTCTTCCAATCTGGTGGAAATCGTCTTTGACTATGATGCAATTAATTCAATTTGTCACCATGATGAGCCAGGGTGCCCACTTGCTGACCAACGGATGCCAAAAGACTAGTCTTCGTGTCGTTGGAGCCTATGTGGTGTACATCCTGTCACTCTTCATCCTCTTCGCTCAATTCTTCGTGGCTTCGTACGTCAAGAAGCCCAAGAAGAAGAATGCCTAATCGAAAAGGCACCAGCGCTAATCCGTAGCCGTAGACGATAGACGAATTCTCTCTGGTTTGTTCTTAAGTCAATAACACGATGAAGGGAATTTTAGCAACCTACTCAGGAGTATTCTATCTGTTGAGCTATTTCTATGACGTTCACTTCCTCCCTGACGTAGGTTATCGAGCATCACACTCTTCATGCCATGTAAGAAGCACCAAATCTTTACTGAAACAGATTGAGCTTTCCCTTGCCGACGGGTACTACTCCGAATTTCTTGGAGTTCTTCAATTTTTTCTTCATTTCTGGTGTCAGCTCAGATCCAACTGCAGCAGTAGCGTTCATCAGGACGTTGAGAAGGAAAAACGCGGCCAGAGGACTGAGATCAAGACCTCCGATGCTGGGGATGATTCCTCGGAATAGGTTCAAATAGGGATCCGTAATTTGATAAAGGGGTTGGAGCGCTCCAATGGACTGCGCTTGCGGCACCCAGGATAGCAAAATGCGAGCCGTAATGACGAGGTTGAAAATGCTGAGAAAATTTCCAAAGCCACCAACAAAGACCTGCTCAGCAATTCCGTAGCCAGGAATGGCCATCGCAGTCGACGACGATCTGCTCCTGTGACTGGTGATGAGATTGTTGTTGTTGCGTCGAGGACGTCTCCTACCGAAAGCCATCTGGCTGGATCCAACGCAAGACTTTTTGGCTCTGCTGTTCAAGTCATGAGGCAAGAAGACAGATGCCGATGACAGGCAGAGGCAAAGAGTATACGCAAGGAGAACAAGCAAGACAGAAGACTTCATTCTGATGGACTACTCTAGAAGATGCGTTGTGGACAGTTGGTAAAAAACCCGAGTGGTGCATTCGGCATGTCGCACGGCGCACGTCGCACCTCGCACCTCGCACCACTGATTGGCCGTGGTTGCTGCACGACGGTAGAGGAGGTCTGGCAAGATCTATACAGAGTACGGAGTACGATTGCAAAATTTGTACCACGATATATGCATTGGAATCTGGAATTCAAAATACATTTTCCAGTACTCTGGACATTGGACATGTAGTTTCTACTGCAAAATTTGTACCACGGAATCTGGAATTCAAAAAACATTTTCCAGTATTTCTATACAGATCGAAAATACTGGATATGGCATTAACGGAGTACTTGTACATAAAATTGTTGTCCGTTCTACACAACGATTCGTACCACGTTATACAATATACATTTCTGGACACAGTGTAAAAAAGTTTTCATGTAGAATTCTACTGAAAAATTTGTACCATGTAGTTTTCTACCGCAAATGCTACGTCAGTACGTGGATTAAAAAATAAATATATACGATTACTTTTGAAAATACAGTACGACAATATCTGAGTTATTTTAGGTATCCTACTCCTTTTTAAATTTGCTTGGTGCGTGTGTGCGTGTGTGTGTGTGTGTGTCTGTTACGGAGTATGACCACTCTGGGGTACTGTTGCACTGTTACGTGGAGTACATGTACTACAGGTCTACAGTACATAAATCAACAGTATTTTATGTTGAAACGACAGTGTCTTACCTTACTGTAGTAATGTACTGTACGTATTCAAAGTTACTGGATGGAATAGTCATATGAATTCGTCTTGTTAACAGGTTGCTTCACAGATGCTACTGTAAAACATACCGTGCGATGAACTGCAATACTGGGGCGGATGACCACAACATTGGGGGTACTGTACTTTTCGTCATGTAGTAGCTTCCGCCGTTTGTAGTTGGTACCAGGGATTGGAAAAATAATACTGTCCCACGTTGAATCTGGTATTACAGTCCTCCGGTAGGTAGAATGGTGATGTGCTGTTGCACTGGGAGGTATTTTGGTATTGAAAAATACTTCAGTCCGGTATAAATATAACTTCTCTTCATTTTTGGAAGCGCAGTACTTACTCGGTTCCATTGGTTTCGTCCGGTAGGTATAATGGTAGTAAAAACACTACAGAAACAGTAAACTGCAGTACTACAGTACAGAAATGAACCGTATACACACTGATGCAGGACAGAACATTTATAGAAATTCAGGCTGGTATTCCCGAACACCGGAATTCAAAATACTACCGACTAAACTCAGTAGAAAATAACCATGGGTCCTGGTTACTGGTTGGTATATTGCAACTCGCAGGTAACCAGTTATTGGGCATTTTAAAAATCACAGTAGTGGTACAGTATTATACCGTCGGTATTTGGTTACCGGTACCGGTGGTTATTTACTTCCAATCCCTGGTTGGTACCAGGGTACCAGGTACTGCATACTGTAGAACAAAAAATGTATGCTACTGTAAATGGTGTGTTCCTACGTTCCTACGGAGTATTGACAAGTTTGGGGTTTGGGGTACTGTACTGCGCGTCCTCTATCCTGCATCCTGTGGTATGTATCATACAACTCCGATCAGTTGTGAGGAACCCACTAGTATATAATAAATATCTGACGTGTTTTCTTTTACCGGCCTACTGTACATTCGCGGGCTGTTGATGCCATCATATGCATACGCCAAATTGGTGCCTACTATCGTACCGTACATAGTAGGAGCGTGTCGAAGTATGTACTGGCCTACTGTATTTCATCTACCGGTACACGGCAAGAGTCAAGAATCTTGACCGAGTGATTGACTCTTGTGTCTGACGTGTTCCCGTCATATCTGGTACCGTACTCCTACTGAACAACATGTACCCTACCTTAAGTTGGATGCATGTAGAATATCGCTACAGCATGCAGCACATACTGTACTCTGGAAGGTCCGGCCCAAGCACGTTTCGCGATTAACAAGATGTACCTTAAGGATGTGCGCGCCAGCCAATGACCGGCCGGCGTGATGAGAGCTTGTTAGGATGTGTGTCGTATCATTCGAGCTGGCAAGGTTCAGCAAATGTCAGCAGATTTCTTTTTCGTCAGCAAATGTCAGCAGATTTGCTTTTCGTCAGCGAATGTCAGCAAACTTGATTCTCGTCAGCAAACGTCAGAAGATGTCAGCATCACCGTAGCTTTTGTACTGGAAAAAACTCGTTTTCGTCATCATATGTCAGAAAATGTCAGCAGATTCGATTTTCGTCAGCAGACGTCAGCAAATTCGTTCTTTGTCAGCGGATGTCAGCAGATCTGTCTTTTCGTCAGCAAGTGTCAGCAAAACGACGATGACGCTGGCATAACCAGTTTAGCACCAGCCAGACACAGAACGGAAATGATTTGCGCCTCCGGCCAGCGTGAATTCGACCTTGATTCACGACTAAGTGTGTATTGCCGTATTGCCGGACCTTCCTGTACAGGACCTGAGCGGAGTATACACTGCAGTACAAGGATTTTCCCGAGAGTCATACAATTAAAGTATACTTTCCGACCTGCCCTAAGGTCCAGTTGTGCGTACGTTCTGGTACAAACGACACGTAGGAACAAGGGCAAACGTCGAAAATCATACACTTAGTTGTATAACTTTCCGCGCGGCCCTAATCCAATTCACGTCCTTGTTTTGACGAGCGTTGACAGTTAAAGAATGGTTATTCCCCTGTACTTACTACAACATTTTGAATTTCGCGCACTAATCGAGATTGTACGACAGTACTCGAAGTACAGTACATAAGAAAAATGAACGACTATAGAGCAGTACTACAGTAGTACAGTACCTATACATCCAGCGTCGTGTCGTGGCAGTTTGTGTTGAACTAAGACGACAACTATGCATGCTGAGAAATATTAAATAATAGCAAGTCTATTTTACCTGCTACCACTGTGCCTAAGATGAAGGTATTTGACTCACATGGATAGGCACAACACTCCTGTGGGATCTGCAACCATTTTTCATTAGGTGACATCATGACAATGGCAAATTAAAGTATTGCTACTCTGATGAGTCGATAACTTTTCCAAAAGAAAGACACATGAATTGCCAGCAGTTTTGGTGACTCCTACTAGGGGATGTTGGTCATGATCAGAAACGTCTTGATGTGACAGCTTCTGTACTTTCACCTCGTACTGCATTGTATGAGGACATCAGTAGTACTACTAGACCTCCGTTAATTACTGGCGCATTTCGCATTTTGAGGCCTCTGCTTGGGTGTGATTGTAGTGCCCGTGTGTCCCTTGATTTTGATGTTTCCAAAGCTTGCACCATTGTTCCCAACATATGAGTTGGATTAAATTTGCCTGCCACGCCAAGCTAGTATATTGATTGCTTGAGGTTATCATTGCCATATCATTGAGGGGATGAGTTGTAGCATTGCTGGTGTTGACTCCAGCCCATGCTAAATCTCCTCCAAAATAATGGAGCCCATCCAATCCTGTTTTGTTGTATGATTATGTGTTGCACTGTGGGGTGATAGTTCTCACATACCAGTTCAGGAGCAGAACCAGCACTGGCATAACCCATCCAACACTAGAGCAGCAGCACAAAGCAGCAGAAAGGTGTTTGGCTGAAGAAAGAAATTGCAAGTTAAGTCCAGTCAAGAACTGATTGTGTCATTCTATGCAATTGCTAAGCTCAGCACATCATATAGTAGCTAGTACTAGTACTAGTACTAGTACTAGTAGCCTAATGCTGAGGCTAGAAGTGATGCTTGTGCATTTTGAGTGGATGACCTGGACAAAAGATTCACTTGTGATTTCTGCCATCACATTTGTTTGCTTGATCAGGAATTGACCACATGAGTAGTCGGGCCACTGAAGTCTGGTGAATTATTATAGAATGAGCCTCCCAGTTGATCAATTTAAGGGAAGATAGATTACATGCATTCTTTTGTCAAATGTTTTGGCAAATGCCCCATGAACAGAAGTTTGTGAATCCACCAGTGATGGTCCAATTGGGAGGAATTAATGGACTCTAGCTAAAGGAAACATGAGAACAATCCCACAGAGTTGTGAATTGCTGGTAATACTCTGCTGAGAGTGTATCTGGACTCTGGAGTACAAGTTGTAAGTACTGTACTGCTAGAGCCAAAAGCACTACTGTACTACGGAATGTATTACTGAATTAAATACGGAATGTACTTAGTACTATGAAATTGAGTAGTACTGTACTGAATTTACTACGGAAATCACGGGCGTACCGAATTACGCAGTGATGTACGTAATGTACTTGTACTGTACCTGGTACTCGGAGTACAATGTATTGCACATTGCACTACGTAATGCAGTACTCGAGTATTAGTACTATGTAATGTCCTACGTAATGCCCTATGTAAAGCGATACACACATTCCTGTCTTATTGATACTTCATGGTTGTTGTTTCAATATAACTAACATTGGATAACTACATTTCCTGATACCATTTACGTACCTTTTCAGAGTCATACCTTAGGTGTATGATTTCCTCCACCGCTTATCAGTACACCGATTTCAGAACGGTACGAGGTCCAGTACGAGGTTCTCCCGTGACTCTACCAGTACAAGTATGACTCGGATCTCGGATTATGATAGTACAGTGCAAGTACCTGGTACGTTGTAGTCATCTCTGAGCGCCAAACCTATACGTTTGCGAGTCAGGATAACATGATGATTTGGGTGCAAAATATGATCGATCTCACTTCCAAGGTAATCGTAGTACCCCTGCGTACTTCATTGAGCACTCGGCTAAATCGGTGAAGATATTCCGAATTTACGAAGTTTCCTGGAGGTCATATTAGGAGCCATGCGAGCGCTCGCAATCTCGAACAGACGCTAGCGCGCATCTTCGTCAGCTAGCTACCGTAGAGGCATACATTGGTGAGGAATCCATACGCCTATAATTTCTCATGTGAACGACTCTTGACGATGAAAGAATTCCATTGACTTTCTCAGTCAACCGGACTTCCACAAGTTAGACGTTCGTTGATGGCGAAAACCAAGTTGGCAATTTGCATGTCCCTTTTATACAACTGTCATACATTCTAGGTATGCAACTCATGCCGAATGGCGTCTATCATATTTCGGTGGTTCAAGTTTTCTAGTCCAAGAAACCAAGGCCAAGGTGGAATCGAAGCTGCTCATAAACTGAAGAATATGTCAACAGTACCGGTGTCAGACGGATGAAAAAAACGCTCCAGCCCTTCCAAAAAGCCAGGACACCGCCTTCATAGTAGATGAGTCGAACACACTGGACCACAGTTTTGTTCTCAGAACAACTCATGTATCGCGCCATAATATAGTCAGCAGGAGCAGACGCAAATGATGCACAGAAAGCCGAGAAAATGCTGGAAGCGGCATGGAGCCATGGTCCGTCCACGTATCCGTGCTCCTTGGCGGTTGTCTTGAGTCCGTCGTAACCTGACGATAGAAATCAATGTGTAAGAGATGGTATGAATGTGATCATAGGATGATCAATAGAGAGAACGTACCAACCATCTGCCCGGCTGTGAACAAAGACCCTCGCACGGCCAATGGTCCCGATCCCTTGAAGAGACTTGACAGATTCCCTGTTTGTGAGACTATTTGAACAACACCTTCCAATACTGTCTTAGCTTGTCTGTGTCTACCAGCCTCGGCTTGCATTCGTGTTTTGAGCAAATGAAATGGGGTTGTTATGAAATAAGCCGAGCCTCCACTGACTAAGCCCGCTACTACCATGTGCCAAGCTTCTTTTTCTTGATGAGCGCCAGGACTATGACGTAGCCCATTTCGAATGGTCTCATAGTATCCGAATCGCAGTCCCGACGCCGTCGCCATGCCAATCATATTGACTCCCACACCAGGTTTCCAAAGACCTTGCCAGAGTCCCTCCTGTTGAACAATGCGATGCCCAAAGGCCAGAATCGATTGTTCTTTCGCACCCAATTGAGTCTGCCATCGAACACGCAAACAATCCAATGGATTGAACGTTCCCGACGCCACGGCGGAAGCAGTGCCGGCCGCTAGAAAATGTCTGGCAGTGGGAAGGTTATCCATCATAGGTTCTAGATTGAGATGAAGAGGAAAAGGGGATTCATCTAGCTTGATTGACAAGCATGATGACATCTTCATGTGAAGGTTTTGTGACCAAATACTTGATCGCATGTCCGCATGTCACTCCGTAGGTTTTTTACGGAGTGGTTGATACCGATTTCTACAGTCCTTGGAGATATGATAATGAGCTGGCATTAAAGAATCGTGCGCTGCTTCCCATGGGTTCCAGAAACATGGGTGTGCTTTGTGGTACTCGCAATAATTTGGAACGATCCCAAAACCTCAAACACCTATAATTTTCAGGTACCAAATACCCAAATCATCTTTTTTTTTGGCGGGATGCGATTTTTTTCAATTCTTCGCGCCAGAAATGGGCGACAGTCAAATCCCCAAAAACACAAATTCTTGTCAAACTCAAATTGAGGTTGACCAGAATTTGGTCATGATACCCAGAACCTCAAATTTCCGTTCACGTTCAAGTCTACGGACAAAAACATACCAGCTTCTTTCGAAACGCACAGAGCTCTCAACACAAGAATCAGAAGTTTTTTCACACTGCAATTCATCGCATCCTCTCATGCCTCCCAGGAAGAAGAGAGGCCCGGGCTTCTCCCAAACGGAGCTGGACTCCCTCCTTGATGTCATTGAAGAGATTCTACCCATTGGAATGGGAGAATGGGATGATGTTGAAAGGCAGCATCACAGTATGTACCCTGACCGTGATAGGAGCCGAGATGCCTTGCGCCGAAAGTTTGCAAAGCTTTATCTTGAGAAGACTCCAACTGGAGACCCAAACTGTCCTCCAGATGTGAGAAGAGCGAAGAGAATCTACGAATTGATTAAAAACAAGACAGACTGTTGACTGAATGGCCCGCATCCCCCACTCGGCAGATTGCCGCATAGCAGTTGCTTCCCTGTTCATTCTAACACCTCTGGCAAACTCAGCAACATTATTGGCAGCAGGATCCTGTTGACTCCCTAATAACTGCCTGATAAGTTCTGATATTTTCAATGCTGGGAATCCCGATGGCTGAAAGTGGCTCATTTTTAAGAACCTCAACTAAAATTCGTCGACCGAACCGAAGGTAGAGGCTGACGGACGTTGCAGTCATCCCAAAGATAGTAATCTGCAGCACCATACTTGAGCCCCTTGTCCTGGTCCATGCAAGACACATACCAAGGCAGTCTGTTGCTTTCATCATCCTTGGTCGTCCTCCTCGGTTGATCACCTGATCATTGTGAATTGCAATGATTGAACCATCAGCGGAACCAAAAGGTGAATGCGTATCATACAACTCACTCAACTTAGGCAACAACCAATTGAATACTTCAAAGGTTAAGCCTGTCAAGGTAATTAACGCCTGATCATTACCTGAGTTGAACAGCGTTTTCCACGCACTTTGAGAAGCGTCTTGAAGCGAAACACGAGGAATACGACGTTGGCGCAATCGGCGCTGCAGTGACCCGAGATTCTTTAGGAACTTCTTCCGATACCTTGAATGGACTTGAAATGAATTCTTCTTGGTTTCTCTGCGGTAGAGAAGGAAGAGCAGCATCATGTCAATGTCATCCAGCATGGTGGAGATGAGGTACTAACAGCAGCGGAGCACAGGTGCAGTGGATTGTCTGGTGTTCTTGGATGGTAAAATTAATACTCGTGTTTCGAGTTTTAGGATTCTACGTATGATATCACACCATTTCCTCAAAACACTGTTTTTCATTTTACATGTGTTAGTGTAACATGTATTGCATGTCGTACACATGGAAAACATGACTTCAATACATGTACAACGGAAGAAATGGCTATTTGAGAATTTGAGGTTTTGGGATCGCTCCAATGTCGAATCCACTCAAAATTCGATCTCATACACATGAAGACTAATGACGTCGCTATCGTCTACTGGAGTGCGTAGTACTGGATTACCACTAATTGTACCGGCATGTCCGCATTGATGGTGGATGGTGCGATGGGTGCAGTCGAGCCTCGAGACATCGAGGCGCAAGACAACGTTATGATACAAGGTCTGTCGACATTGACGAGACGACAATGAGTGGCGCCGCAGTTCTTGTAAATGTATCAACCGTGCCAACTCCGCCAATGGTGACGACTGTGCCAACTCGCAAGAGGAAGAACCGCCGACATATGGTCAAGATCACCCCCCTTGGAAGGATGTTTATGAATGGCAAACTGTGGCTCACGGCCTGAAGGGAGCACTGGACTTGATACAAAATGGCAAGATCGCGACTGAATCGTTTTCATGTCCGACACAGGTGGAGGAAGCACATGGCAATTTACGGAACGCACTAGATATGCTTCGAGTCTGGAAGGCCCGTTCGTCCAACGCACTTCCCCATGCTATTGAATCTTCTTTTTAGTCTAGCTCTCATTTTGTTGGAAGACGCGACGAGGAACAACCACAACGACGATACCTTGTTGCAATTGTCTTATTCGACAGCAATCATTCGTTCCGTGAATGGACTTGCAGATGGACTTCAACAACGACGCCGTTTGGCTGCGCCAGTGTCGCAACTTTGTTCCACATTGGGATTACCGGGGTGGATTGTTGACATTCGGCATGAAGCTGCTCACAATGCACTCCCATCCCTGTCGCAACTCCGACTTGCCGCTCATACTGTTTTGGGGTTCTTTTTGGAAAAGTATTGGCAGTCCTCGCTGGCGACGAGTCGACAAGAATTGTTGGACTCTGGAAAGCAAATGTTGAAGTCGTATTTCAATGCTGCGCTGCCGCAACAAGGGGGACAGCCATCGACATTCACTGACAGTGATGAACCTCCCATTTCTAAGCCATCCCAAGATTTCACTGCAGCTCTGAATGACTCAAAGAAAGGCGGAGATGGCGCCGATGATGAACAGAACGACGAGGAAGATCCCATGGACGACTATGATGATGAGGATGCCGACGACGCATGGTTAGCAGACAACTACTTTGCTGCGCTCGCTCGCGAAAACCCCGCGCCAAAGAAGGCAAAGTATGGAAACAATCAAGTCGCAGCAGCTACCATCGCGCCGCAATCTACCGTGGTCGCGACGATCCCAACGAATCCAGAATCAGGTACGGAGCGAGGGGTGGACGTAGATACGAGAGCTGCACCCAAGGTTGAAGTTTCCATGACATCTGTAGTAAATTTTTTGATGAGCTTGCCTCAAGACGTCGCCTACCAAGTCATTCTTTCTTATTTTATCTGGGGCGATGAGGACGCCAGTGGATTGTTGTTAAGGTCCTCGGAAAGTGATGATACATATCAACCACTTCTGGAACTTTTCTGCGAGACATGGCCAGGACTGTTGCCTGCTCTGTTGACACATGTGGTGGAATATCGTCTTTTGCATGATGAACCACAATCTTCAGCAAACAAGAAAGGTTGCTCTAGCTGCCCACTTGTGGATTGGTTACAACGCAACCGTAGCTTTTTCGAAAACAACGCGTCCTCAATTCCTCTACGGGGCCTCTGCACTCGACTCGACCAAGGCAGTCCCTTGAGACGAGCATTGGAGGACCTTTGCAATGGAGATGTTTCTGTTGCAGGCAAGTGTCTACGTGAGGAATCAAGCGATGAAGCAATTCCACCGAACTGGTCAGTCGCTGAACAGTGGGAAGCGTGTACTGTTGGCTGTCTACCTGGCCGTACAGTATAACAGTAATGTACCAAGTAGCTAGACCACTGCATCGTCATGTGTGAGGCATTGTCGACATTATCTACCTTAAGTCAAACAATTGGAGTCATTGTCAGGCCTAGCTAGAGTGTTTGCCTGGCAACTCACATCAGCTTGGTCATTTTGTTCTACAACCTATAACAAATTAAACCCTATGCCTCTACCTATTCCTGGAACCATGAAACGTGAGTTAATATTTGAATTCCGTCTGGATTCACCAAAGCAGAGCACTGTTGTTTTCCATGCAACTATTGAGCGACAGCCAACATGTAATTTCTTTCGCTCCTATTCCAGCTCACTAGTAAGCAGCCTACCGTGCCTTTCCAGCATCTAATACAGTAACGATCTACCAGACAGCAGACAGCAAATACCTAGAACCTGAACGAAGCCACACACACTTGAAGGACTGACAACTGACTGAACCGTGGAACCAATTACATTGTTATGATTCCAGAATGCTAACTGTCCTCCCGAACTATCTGAAAACTGGATCCATCTTGCGGGCCTTTTCACTACGATTCACGATCCCTTGTAGTACTTGTACTGTACCTCTCCACCGACTGCTGTCGTCCGAACAAAACGGGTCCAAGTAATCAAGTAGACTGTACGATACTGAGTACTGAGTACTGAGTACTCGGGGTACCAGGTACTGTAGTACTGGGTACTCGGAGTAGGTACTAAGTTTTATAATATGTTTGTCTGAATCGAATTCATGGTTCTCGTGTCAAATCCATTGTCGTTCCCTCTGCGCGTTCGTGTCCTTGGATCCGCACGATGGGCACGAGCTGAGCTGCCAATGGTAGAGTCATTGTAACGATTGCGCTTTCATATTCCTGATCTGCTTCATCGTACTTCTATACGATGGTATGTTTCGATCCTCTTGTTTTCATGTGACCGAGGCGGGCAGTGCAGTCGCTGTTGGGAAATGTTGAAATGCAGGCTTAGCCGAGTCAGACGATGGAGTTATTGCTTTTTAATGCTACTGGTACTTGTATTGACCACCATATCCTTGGTGCATCGACTCCATTGTTGTGCTGCTGTCGAGTTGTTTCAGATACAGTTTGGTTAGATTTCTTGAGGATTCCATTGGGAATACATGATGGATGTTCATGTTTACTTGTTGCAGACGATCAGTGTAGTTCGTTCACTCATCCACCACTTTTTTCGCGTGCAGCCACTTCGACTGGATATCAAGAAGAAGCTCTCAGCTTCTTCCGAGCGTGTCAAGTCAGTAGACATTCACGCTTCGGAGCCATGGGTTTTGGCAGCACTCTACAGTGGTAATGTCATGATTTGGGATTACGAAAGTGGCATTTGCGTCAAGTCCTTTGAACTCTCGGAGCTACCTGTCAGATGCGCCAAATTCATCTCTCGAAAACAATGGTTCATTGCAGCCTCCGACGATATGCGTCTCCGTGTCTTCAACTATAACACAATGGAGAAAATCAAGGAATTTGAAGCTCATGCAGATTACATTCGTTCCTTGGAAGTCCATCCTTCTCTTCCGTACGTGCTCTCGTCGTCGGATGATATGACCATCAAGTTGTGGGATTGGGATCGTGGCTTTGATTGCACTCAAATGTTCGAAGGGCATGCGCACTATGTCATGCAAGTCAAGTTTAATCCCAAGGATAGCAATACCTTTGCGTCTGCCAGTTTGGATCGTTCCATCAAGGTTTGGGGCCTTGGCTCGCATACTCCGCATTATACTTTGGAGGGGCATGAACGTGGTGTTAATTGCATTGACTATTATCCATCGGGTGACAAGCCGTACATTCTGTCAGGTGCCGATGATCGTACGGTCAAGATTTGGGATTATCAAGTATGTGCCCGCTGCCTTCTTGTATTGCTGATGTTTCGCAGTACTATCCTTATGCTAACCGCTGTCCTGCCTCTTCACAGACCAAATCAATCGTCCACTCATTGGAAGGACACACTCACAATGTGTGCGCCGTCATGTTCCACCCCAAGCTTCCGATCATTGCGTCTGCTTCTGAAGACGGAACTGTTCGCATCTGGCAGGCCACCACTTACCGCCCCGAAGCAACCCTCAATTATGGCATGGAGCGTGCGTGGGCCCTTGCAGCTTCGCCGGAGACCAACAAGCTTGCCATCGGGTTTGATGAGGGATGTGTATGCATTGAAATTTGGATCTGATGATCCTGTCGCATCCATGGACTCGACTGGTAAGATTGTCTGGGCCAAGAACAATGAGATCCAAACGACGACAGTCAAGGCTATCGCTTCTACTGGAGAAGGCTTACCTGACGGCGAGCGACTCCCTGTCATTCCTAGAGATTTGGGTGCTTGTGAACTCTACCCGCAAACCCTCAAGCACAATTGTAATGGTCGTTTCGTTGCAGTCTGCGGTGACGGAGAGTTTATCATTTACACGGCTCAAGCGCTCCGAAACAAGGCCTTTGGGCAAGCGCTCGACTTTGCTTGGTCCGGTTCCGGGACTGGCGACTACGCCATTCGTGAATCTCCTTCCCGTGTTAAGATCTTTAAGAACTTTATTGAGAGCGCTGCATTTCAACCTGCCACCGCGTCTGCCGAAGGGTTATTCGGGGGGAACATGGTCGGAGTCAAGGGAGGCGACGAAGCTGTTCTCTTTTTACGACTGGGACTCCGGAGCCTTTGTTCGAAAGATTGATGTCAGCGCAAAGGATGTCTTTTGGTCAGACGCCGGAAATATGGTTCTTGTCGCTTGTGCCGACTCTGCCTATGTTTTATCATTCAATGCTCAAGTGACTGCACAAGCGATTGCGATTGGTAAGATCGATCCTGAGAATGGTGTAGACGGATCCTTCGAACTCTTGTACGAAATCAGCGATACGATTACCTCCGGAAAGTGGGTTGGCGATTGCTTCATCTACATCAACAACGTCGGACGCCTGAACTACAGTGTCGGAGGACAGATTCAGACCCTTGTGCACTTGCCCACATCGTCGGCCGGCGCCACCCAACACAGAATCTTAGGATACCTTGCCAAGGAGGATCGCGTTTACTTGGTTGACAAGGCCCTCAATATCGTGGCTTACAAGGTGATGTTATCCGTACTTCAGTATCAAACAGCTGTCATGCGTGGCGACTTCGACACTGCAAACGACTTGCTAGGTACCATCCCAGAGTCTGAGTACACCAAGATTGCTCGTTTCTTGGAGTCTCAAGGGTTCAAGGAAGAAGCTCTCGCAGTCACTACAGACAGTGATCACAAGTTTGATTTGTCCATTGAGCTGGGGCAGATCGACATTGCTTTGGCACTCATGCAAGAAACTCCAGAGGAAGACAAGGACTCCACCGACACCATGACCAAATGGAAGAAACTCAGCGATTCCGCTCTCAAGGTCACCAATTTGGAACTTTGTGAAGCCGCCAGTATCGCTAGCAACGACTTTCCTGGTCTTTTGCTGCTGTATTCTGCAACTGGAAATCTTGAAGGCATGGAAAAGCTTGCAAAGCGTGCGGCTGATGGTGGAAGGACCAACGTGGCCTTTGTTGCCTACATGCTTATTGAAATATTGAAGCATGCGCTGATCTCCTGATTTCGACTAAACGTTTGCCTGAGGCTGCCTTTTTTGCTCGCACGTACATGCCGTCTAGAATTGACGAGATTGTGGCCTTATGGAAGGAAGATTTGGCCTCAATCAGCGAGTCTGCTGCCAATGCGCTTGCGTGTCCAAAGAACAACCCTGATCGATTTGCTGACATGGACATCGCTTTGGAAGTTGAAAAGATGTTTGTTGCCCAACGAGACGCCTCCAAGTCGGCTCCCGTTCCTGCGAAGGACTACTTGACAGCGAAAGATGACTTGGATCTGAACCTCATTAATCTGATCAAAGAGAAGCGAGGATTGCCGGTTGTCTCAGAGGCTGAAAAGGCAGCTGAACAGGCTCGAATTGCAGCCGAGGAAGCAGCGAAAAGGCAAGCCGAACAGGATGCTGCCGCGGCCTTGGCTGCAGAAGCGGAAGCACTCGCGGCCGCTGAAGCCGAGGCAGCTGCGGCAGCAGCAGCCGCCGCACAACCAGTGGTTGATCCGTTGGAGGAGAGCAATAATGATTTCGCTGACGACTGGTAAAGCGAGCCGAAGGCAGTCCGCATGATGAACCTACATGATGTGACGAATGGCATTAATTGTTTTCAGATAGTTCATTACCAGTACGCTTGTATTCCGTTTGTAACACGAGCTTTTAACGGTGCTCTTTATCGTTTTGGGCATTTTCAAGTGAGTCTTTCCAGATGCCGAAGTTAAAGATACACAATGTCAACATGGCGACTAATAGTTACACCTGCGAGCTACCCTAGGGACTAGCCCTTGGCTTATGAGAGGTTTCAGCTCGCTTCCCTATCGCCAGCCTTCGCACCCACCTCTACATCCGGCTCGTCCGGACTATGGGCGGAGGCGGAGGATAGTCAAACGTGTAGTTTGCAATCGCAATTACGACTTGTGATCCGGCAATACACATTGTGGCGGTCAAGGACCCCATGAAGGCATGGTCAGGACCGACGACAAGATGATGGCCCCGGTAGTAGCCAACGTCTTGAGGACCGAGTCACCGTACTTGATTGACAGAGCCACGAGCAATCTGCCGGCAGCGCCAAGAAGCGCAAGAATCCACGCAGTCGGTGTCCAACCACCAAAGAAACCCGCCTCATCACCTTTGTTAGCCATGATGAAAAGATGTAGATGGGGCAGCTGCCAAGAGCCAGCTGAAAGTTTCTTTCCCAGATTCCAATCTTTCTGGATCAGTCTTGATAACCTTTTCGAAGTAGATAGAGGCGAATCCACTCAGGGTGACTTCAATCAAAACAGCAGCAGTACCAATAAAGGCATTCCCACCATCTTGAACGCTCAAATTGTTCCACACTGGTGCTGTAAACAAGAGAACGCCCAACATCAATGATACCATGGCTCTCCACTGCGCCCAGGAATACTTGTATCTCAACATAATTGAAGAAAAAACGGCAGTTGTCAGAATCTTGCATTGGGCAAAGATGGTAAAAATACCAGCACCGATGTTGCAGAGCGAAATGTAGGAGAGGATATTCATAGCACCATAAATGGCTGCCAATACGAACATCTTTCGCGACTTCTTGATCAAATAGGCTAGTCTAGAGAAAATTGAATCGCCTTCAGGAAGAGTGCCTGTGATCATCCACGCGGAGAATACAATCTTGATAAATTCCCCAACGAGCAATACTTCATGCTATGTGGGCATGTGTGTGATTTGAATGACTTAATGTGAGATCATAAGAGGTATAGGGACAAAGGAAACAACCACCAAGCATCTGATCCTTACCTTGGAGTAATCCTCCTTCAACACTCCCTGACTGTATCTTCGAAGGATTGTAAACATGGAGTTTTGTAGACATAGAATACAAAGCACGAGCACCTTCGTGCTGTTCAAGCAAGCTAACTTCATGACGTGACGCGTTTCTTTCTTCTGGGTATCTTTATCGTCAAGGTCCTTCTCAGAAACCAATTGCGTCTTCAGTGGTTTAGTCAAAGAGGAGGTCCTCCGTTCCATGCAATGAGCAAGACGATGTTGTGCCTTAACTTGGGGTTATTAACACGCCTTCAACTTCTCAGATGTCTGCAGTCCAGAGATTCGGGTCATCTGATCCGAGAAAAAATATGAAGGCGCAGCTACCGGTACTGGTGTTTATTTCTTGTGGGGCACCTCCAATAAATGGTCATCTGCCGTCATCCGTCATTGCCAACCGTTGACCGCCAAAAGGAAAATTTAGCTGCCATTCAGAAGGAATAAGTCCCGACGTTTACCGGTGCCAATTGGCTCTTGGCCCGTGCCCCGTGCCCCTTGACTGATTCGAAACAAGCGCATTTTAGTGCGTATACTGTCGTAGATGGTAGTATGGTGTACACATATATATGTATACTAGTGGGTACCTCACATTTGATCGGAGTGTCTACTACAGGAAACTGGACGTACAGTACCCCCAACCTGGTCGTACTCCGTACCACTACTTTTTACTGTACTGCGTATTGCGCACAGTGAAAAAATTCAGACAGTATTCATTTGATCCAGTACCCCAGAGTGGTCATACTCCGTAACAGACGCACGCACACACGCACGCACGCACACAATTAATTTATAATATAGTAGGATATGTGGATATCAAAGCATGAACTGGAGTACTATCATACCTACTAGTAGTAGAGCTAGTAGCAAGTACTGAGTACACAGTGTTGGAATTGGATCTACCGGTAGTGGTCCTGGTAGTAATTCAGTAATTCAACAGACTACATACGTTCTACTGACGCCAAGCAAGAGAGGAGAGAGGGCATAAGACTACAGTACAAGTACCAGGTACAGTACCTACTCCGTGCCAGAACTACCGGGTAGAGTACTGCACCCTGCACCGTGAACATGGGCATGACGACCACAAACGATGTGGACAATGCATATCAAACGACGAGCAGGTACCGCAGTAGAGCAACGGTAAAAGATGTGCAATGCCTTTATAGTTTATAGCGTTCCTTGACATTACTTCTACCGATAGTTGAGCTGCGTTGCCATACACTGATTTTATTGCCATTATGTGACAGTAACCGCAACGAAGGAAGGGGCAGCCACGACTACAAATCAAGCAGACCGGCTTGCAAGCTGGCGTTCGTACGCCACGAGATCGTAGGAAAAGCGATCACAGGGCCATGTTGCATCCCACTTAGATTTGAGCAATCGACCGGCTTCCATCAATGACATGTTGTGATACTTCATCAAATACGCCAAGATCAAGGCAGGCGATCGCGATAAGGATGCCTTGCAATGCACCAAGACAAACTTACCTTCCTGAATGACAGAATGAATTTCATCCGAGACGGGGTCGAAAAAGACAGTCATGTCACCGGCGCAGCGTTTCTTGACCTCGATATTTGGCTCACGGCACTTGGATTGAACAGGCTTCTTGCCCTGGTCAAAGTACTTGCGCTCATCAGGATCGTCTTCGATGTCGACTTCAAGAACCTTGACATCGGGACCAAAGAACCCAGTACGGGCGGGGCATTGGCAGACAGCTGAATTCACCACCATGGCAATGGATACGTTGTTCGTTGCCTCTCAATTTGTCGATGCTATCAATCTCATCATAATGAGCAGTCCATAGTCCTGGAATCACTTCAACTGGTGGGCAACCGTGATCATGACCAGGTCGGATCCAGCCAGTAATCTCATCGCGAAAGGCTTCAAAGGTCGACATTTTGATAAACGAAACTGGAGTGAACTTCACGACGATCACGAAGTACTCGAAGGAAGGATTATAAGATTGGAAGGAGTTCAATTGCTGACGCACAACAAAGTGTGTCAGGTCTGTTGTACGTGCTGCCGCTAAAAGCACAAAAGACGATTTCATGCGAAGATTCCTTTTTACAACACATAAAACACTCGAGTATTTATTTCATGTACGTGCGACCAATCTGAAACGTGCGCCTTCATCTGAAATCCACAATAGATTTTTCGAGGATTTCTATTGGCCAATACATGTTTTTACTGTTCAAGTTGTCTCAATCTGCATTTGCAAGCTCGAGCACACCATCATACTGTATGTATACTTATTGTAGCCGCCGTGGGCCTATTACTATCTTTCTCTACAAATAATGTTGTTGTTAAAGTTATTAAGGGCGTTCTGGCTTGGTTTCGTTAACTCAATTCTCGTTGAGGATCTTTGGTAAGCATGCTGTCACGTATTACGTGCATTTCACATACGCGAACGAGTCCTCCGGGAACTAAATCCAGCCAGACATTCTCCATTGCGCACATACATGAGTAGTGAGTCGAGGTTCTTCGATACTTCATATTTATCATGTATCATGTATCATACGATTCCGCATGCAGCATAAGTCATGAGCTATATTGCAATAGCGTACAAAACCACTTAGAAATGGTTGCTATGTAGTAGTCCATGATATTATTATATCATCCACTTCTGTATTTCTTCACCCTCCATGCCAAACTTCCACTGAAGATATTGTACCGTCTAGTTTTGAATTCACAAATATCAACCATGGTCATAGTTCTTCTTCATTTGTTTTCTGGTGATGGCATTGTTGGCTAGTACAGACCTTCTTTGCAGCCAGCATACAGATGCTTTACATCTACTACCTCAACAGCAGTGGTCATAATTCACGTAGGTGTGCTGGTGCTCTCGTCACATTGTGCAACCCCCATGGTGTGTCAAAGTTCCGTTGCAATACAATTTGTGCGTGATCAGTACAAATTCTACTGGTGGTATACACTTATATAGACACAATTTTCTGGTTCAGTTTTTCGCAAGTACGTTCTGTCCGCCGTTCGTAATTGCGTATCCCGAATAGGAAGTTGTCGCGTACCACCACCACCATGACCATGACTGCTCAAGCGGCGCTCCCGTCACCTCCCGATCCAGCGGAGTATCATGATCCCCACCATCCGAAGTATGGCTTCCATACCGAGAAGTGGCATGACTCTCCTCGACCTTCTCCCGGACAAGAATGATTCTCCGACGAAGAACGTTTTCGTCGTGAAGCCAACGCCCATGCATACCGTCAACATGGTACTCCACCAAACTGGTTCCGCTACCTGACTCTCGGCTACTTCGTGTATGACAATTGTTGCAAGTTTGACGCGCTATGGATGAAGTACAGCGATGATCCGATTATCTGCCACCGCATGGTTTTGTACAACTTTTTCTACCATATAGATAGGAATTACAACATTCCGGAGAATCTACAAGCATGGGCAATGGACGTATCTCAACCATACCTCCAGCGCCATGCCCCCCCAGTACCTTGCCATCAACACGATCGACCAAACCTGGAATGATCATATACATGGTGATCATGACGTCTTGGATATTGACGACCGCACCCATTGGATGACAGTTGGAGGACCAAAGAAGAAGAATACCACGGACAACCCGTCTCAGACGTGTACCCACGACAATAGGATTTCGAACAAGTCAAACACCCACCAATCGTCAAACAATCAGCACGTCGCACAGTCTCTAGGAAGTACATCCAAAAATGAAACTCAGTCCCGCAACAAACATCTACAGCAGGGAAGCAGTCTGTTCTACAGCCGGTCTTCAATGTACCTGTGAATGATGGAACCTACCGTCTTACATTCCGTTGGCATCCAAAAGGTGACTTTTCATTGTATAACAAACATTCTACCCTATGGTTGAAGGAGGCTCATGAAATGATGCAAGATATCTTTCCGGATGAAGACTCTTTCTTCTATCGATGCGAAAGTACCGATCTCCAGATGTCCACGACGATTTCCAAACTCTCGCCTGGAGAATTGAGAGAGTTTCTTTCCCCCCCAACATTACCTTTCTCCCATCCACGTTCCAGATCATTTTTAGCGCACGAATTTGTTTCGTTGCCAAGTTCCCGGGTCAATGGCGCAGCACGGCAACTACTGTCGACGGTCTTGGAAAACACAAAGTTCAGATTAATATTTCCAACTCATCAACATCCAGCGGCAAGATTGTAACAGCCGGGTATCTCTTATTCAAAGCAGCTCGCACCACTCATCGCACCAGATTTCTCCAAAGTCTACGTCAACGACTTCCAAAGGAAACTCCGATCTTCAATATCTTGCTCTTTCATCGCACTCCCACAGAACAAAAGATTAACCACTTGGTCATTCAGTGTGGAGAAAACCATGTATCTCCTCTTTCCCAGGCTCTTTCCAAACTTTTGACGGGTCATAATTCCCTCTTGTACTTGTCCAGACTTGCCCTCGCAAATTTGAAGACTAAATGCAGGATCTCTATGCGAAGTCTTTGAAATTGCTACCTCTCTTTCCAACGTTGATTAACCTTGATAAAATTCGGAAAGAGGTATTTGACGATGGCACCATCATTGAAAGATCTACTAGAGAGTGGGCGACAACAATCTTTTGAAATCAGGAAGACCAGAGAGCACGATGTGAAGTTGTGAATGGAGGATTGGATCAAAAGCATATCTTCTCGTTCCAGCACAATATGCTTTAAAGGCTGCGGAGCATTTGCGAGTGGGATAGCTTGCCTGGGTTACCTGCGGTCATTCAAATCGACACATCAACTCAACAAAATTTGGATCTATTGGAGTCTATGTCCTCCAAGGAAGTGTGGATTCGAGCACCACCATCCGTACGCGGTATGACGGTAGCCGACACAAAAACAAATCTGTCAAGCACAAAGTCAGGAACAACCAGGACTGATACATCTTCTACCTACAACCAAACCAGAGGGCGACAAGGAATCGGTTCTAGCAGACAAAAGCAGCTTCCAGGTAGCACTGCTAGTACCGCATCAGCCCCAGGAGACGTCATCGACGACCAAACGGCGTTCACCCAGTCAGCAACACAGTCAGTTGCTACTCCATCAATGATGTCATCGGCAACATCACGAAGATTGAATGAACGCGAAGCCTTATTTCGCAGACAACAGCAGGAAACCTTGGAAAACGCTGCGCTTACAACACAAAATGCGAATAGTCTCATCCAAATCGAGGCAAAACTTGGACGACTCGATGACATGGACAATCTTCTATACGACAATTGTGAAAAGCTTGCTTTCACTATGGAAAGACAACAGGATTCCCATGTGCAGATTGTGGAATTGAATATACGTGTATCAAAACTGATGGATGTTATCGATAGGATGGCGACGAGAATTGAATTGATTTCAACAATGACCACAGGCAATAGGTTTGATTCCGACAAATGCACTCAGGAGATACTGACAGACAGTACCAGACGACGCACATTAGAAGAAATGAAAGATACACAGTCCAGCTCCAATTCCTCTGAGGATGGTAAACCATTGACTATGTCATCGCAGGATCGGAAAATGGCACCGGACGAGATGATGCCTCACCAGATAACTAAGGCGGCACATCTTTCCCCTTCGAAGAAGAAGTCTAGGCCACTTCACGACGATATGGAAGAGATGTCGCTTGGCTCCAACAATTCTATGGAAACGCCCACCGAAACGGAAATTTCTCCAAACAAAAGTCTACACGACATGTTACTACCAGACTCATCTCTACTGGATGAGTCGAACGATTTTTCATACCAAACGCCCGATCCGGACACTCAATACAACAACCACAGTCGTGATTCGGAGGGAGGCGTCCCAAAATGATATATCATCATGATGCATCTCCCCAGACAAAGACGATGGAAATAGATGACAATGTGAGCATGGCAGGACAGCAAACTACTACCACTGGGACGACCGCAGATCACGACGATCAACGCCGATCTGGAAAGTACATGTCACGAGTGGGGGACAGGCATCCTCCCATATATCCGTCCCAAATTCTGCTTTTCTCCAAAAGCAGACCAGGTAGACTGACCAACAATTGAAAGGCAAGCAACCCTGATGCAAATGTAACGTTCGGGGATCCGATCATCTACAAAGCTCCGGGAACTTCACGTTTCATGTTCCAGAATGTCAAAGGTGTATCATACAACCAATCCGGAGACGACTATAATTACTTTTTATCATCCATGCTATTGTTCTCGATAGATGTGTTTGGAATGGCAGAAACAACTTCGGGATGGCAGCATCAATACGTTCAGGATAAGTTCAAACAATGCATTCGCCGTCAACTTCAAATCGGCAAAGCAGTGTTTGGATCACCATCATGCCAGGTTGATCCACTCGACAACAAAGAAACCTTTCAATCTGGGGGAACCATTCAAGTCGTTCGTGGCAATATGACTACAACAGTCTTTGGTCCTCCCATATCGGATCCAACAGGATTGGGACGCTGGTGTGGCTTCACTATCATCGGTAAGGCTGACAATAAACTGAGCGTTATCACTGGATACCGTACATGCCGAGGTTCCATAGCAACATCGCCTCCTCTCGGAAGTTCCTTTCATTGCGAATATGCTTACTTCAAGGAACACAGCGTGAAGCAACCGCAACCGAGGAAACAATTTTTTCTCGACCTTGCCTCCACCATTACCGAACTACAGAACAACGGACATGCAATTCTCATTATGCTGGACGCCAATTCTGATCTGGAGTCGGATTCTCAAATGCAAGATTTCTTGCATTCCCACAATCTGAGCGACGATCACAAGGCAAATCCTGCACCTTCAACATACATAGGTGCACCTGAGCGTAGAATAGATTACATATTTGGTTGTTCAAGGACGGTGGCTGCCATCAGTCGACAAGGGACTTTATCGTACTTCGAAGGGCCGCAGTCGGATCACAGACCTCTGTTTGTCGATTTGAATTTACGCCAACAACTCGGAGTTGATTCCACGGAAAGTATGCTCCCAAAGCAAGAACAGCGATGGCTTCGTAGCGGAAATCCGGAATTAGTTGCCATTTATCTGGAAACGATTCGTGACTATTACAAGCAGCATAAGATGAAAGAACGGATCGATAACTTGTTCAAAACTCACTATGCATTAACACGCCAGCAAGTTAGAGGCGTTATAACGGCATGGGATGAAGACCAGGGACAAGCTATGAAAGTTTCTGAGGCAGCACTGGTCACGAGACCTAAGAAATATAAAGGTCACCACGCCTACGGAACGCAGGGGTTACTCTACGTTACTGGAAGCTGAGACTACGGGAATTGACACATTCCATGGACTACTCGGAAACATTCGCACGATGGGAACGACAAATTCAATCCCAAGACTCTTCTTTTCAGCTCCCGGATCGGAATCGTCGGCTTGGAATCCACGAGGTGCGACTTCAGTGAAACCGTGCTACCAAAACGCTTTGGCAGACACAAAAGAAAGCCACCCAGAGTCGCGTGTGCAGTTGCGACGAACTTCTCGCCAAGTACGCAGCAGACAACAATCCAAACACCATACAGGAATCTCAACGTCGAGCACGAATTGTCTCTCGCACCATCCGGGGAGAAGCGGGAAAGCAACTCTTCGGGAAACTCCGACAGATTATAAATCCCTCCGAATACTCGAGCCTTTCACAGATTCAAGTTCCTCAACTGGTTGATCACCCAGACCTCCCTGATCCAGGTCAAGTTCATCGAACATTTAAAACGGACGCTGATCAACTTGTGTGGGATACCATCGTTTCAAGGGAAGACATCGAAGAAGAACGTATTCTGAGCTTCAACCGAGAGGCGTTTCTTGCGGCAGCGGAATCTCCTTGTGGCAGTGGTGTGATTCATGACGCCTTAACATTCACAAGTCTATCAGAAGCAGCCGAACCGTGTCTACATGGTGAGATCCCAGAGGATTGGTACGGCGATCGCCAACTGCTTCGCAAATTCCTGGCGTCATTCCACATCCCCAATTCAGTGTTGGAACATCGTCCCATCAAACTTGACATCTCAAACAGCGACATCATTAAGGGTTCCAAATCATGGCAAGAGACCACTACTACATCGTCAGGGAGACATCTCGGGCATTACAAGGCATTTATCATGGATCCAGAACTTCTGGACTGCCTGAGGAAATTCCTACCATCACTGCTTTGAGGAATTGCACCACCAAGGTGGTGTAAGGCAGTGAACGTCATGATAGAGAAAGACCCCGGTAGACCGCGAATAAACAGACTTCGTATAATTCACTTATTCGAGGCCGACTACAACTTCGTCTAGTAGATGCTTTTGTCAACGATACGGCAATTGGTCTGACAGACGATGGCGAGAGGTCCTACAGGAACTTGTCACCGCTCTCGAATCTGTCGCTCAAACATGGGAACAACTGCTTCATTTTTCAGGCGGAGCACTGAACTTATCAAAGTGTTCTTGGTACGTCATGTTTTGGGACTGGCGACAAGGCCGCCCAGTCCTGCGCGAAATCAAGGCAGAAGACCCAACAATTAAGTTGTATCAGGGGTCCAACCCTTGTCCACCCGTGTCGATACGCCAACAACGTCTCAATGAGTCGTCTCGAATATTGGGTGTTCATCAGACCCCCCTTGGCGACTTCTCGGATCATATCAAAGTTCTCAAGCAGAAGGCAGATAGGTACGCAAGCTGTCTCAGATCTCCGCGGCTGAATCCCTCGGATGTTTGAGTTTTTCACCGATCCGTATCCAAACCAGCAATGCCCTTCTCGCTACCAGCGATTGCGATTGACGAAGAGGAGCACAACAGCATCCAATCAAAGATTATTCCAGCAATTGTTCAGAGACTGGGTCTTTCGTCTAAACTGCCCACTGCAATTCGGTTTGGCCCAGTGGAAATGGGGGGTCTCAACCTTCTCAATCTTCGAACGGAATGTGGGAATGTGGCATCGAAATGAGTATGGGAACACGAGGGTAGGACAACTACTACTTCCTCAGTTACAGAAATCTCAATTGGAAACTGGCCTTTCACATTCACTTTTGGAGGAACCGAGTCTTCACATTGCTTATCTCACACCGACATGGGTTCTATCCATGAGGCAATTTATGTCCAATCATAACATTTGGATGACGTTGACTGAAACTTTTATTATCAAATTGCTAGGACGAAACGACCGCTGCATAATGGACGTACAGCGTCTGAGAGGCTACAGCACTCGTCAGCAGAAAGACTTCTTGAATCTCGTGCGACTACGTCTGCAGGTCTCTACTCTCGCGGAACTTGTGGACCCGACTGAAAGAAACAAAATCGAGACATGGGCACTGGAGGCGCGACGTCCAGCTAACTTCCGTGACATTAAGGCATGGCCAAGACAGGATATTCTGACCCACCCACAACGACGATTATGGAAGCGATATCCAGTCGCAATATCCCAGGTACGATAGGTTCTGGAGCACATCTCCAAGGCCTTCGTTATGAGACCTGAAGCAAACCAAAATTACAACTGGCTGGGACCCAGAAGAGCGCCGACGACATATCCAAAGTGATCTCATCACTCCCACGTCCAAGGCGGCGCCATCTCTCGCACATCTGCCTTAAGTCAACTAGAGACAAATTATGGGAAGAGTGTCAAAAGAAACAGAAGGTAACGATAGCAACTGAAGGGGGCTTGAAGGGTCACCAAGGGACCTTTGGCTGGGTCATTAGCACCAAAGCGAACAAAGTCCTGATGGAGGGAGCGGGTCCGGTGGATGGACCGCTTGATACGTCGAACTCAACGCGCTGCGAACTTGGCGGATACGCCGCGTCTCTGATTTTCTTGTCCTTGGTTCATTCTAGATGGGGAACAAAACAACATAAATGCACTTTTCGATGGGTGACGGACAGTAAAGTGGCCATCACGAAGCAATGTTACAAAAGCAACAGAGAGAACACGTAAGAAACAGCGGCAACCGAGCAACGCCGACTATCTGGGTATTATCAAGGCTGAAACTGCAAACATGCGACGGCGTATCCATCCTGTCTGGGTTAAGGACACCAGACGGACAGCGTCGGACAGAGCAACAACTCAAAGCTGAACAATTGCGCAGATCATCTTGCAACGTGGTATCGTACGCAACGTTCTCTCCGCCAGTCATATCTGTTAACGGCATACGTGTGGTTGTTGGCCAAGAGGAGGCACCACTACGCTTTCATATTAACGGTTATCACCTTCGGCACTATATCCAGTCTCGCCAGCGATGGTCTAACCAAACCTGGGCCCGAATTGATTTCGAATTATTCGGCCGTTTTTATCGCAAGCTGACTCCAACCGTTCAAGTTGCTCATACAAAATTCATCTTCGACCAGTGGCACACCGGAACGCGACGGGAAAGAGTATCTGCAATCAAGAGCGACAATCTGGACAAATGCCCATGCTGTAGGGTACAAATCGAGACGACGGTACATGTCCTTCAATGTCAACACAATCCGGATCGAGTGCAGGCGCTCAGCGAGTTTAGAAAAATATGTCACCTCGAGAATGTCACCCACTATACGCTTGTGAAGGAGGTGATGGCTTGGTTCGACGACCATGTATATGCTCCTGACATTTCCCACGAAAATGCGCGATAGAATCTCCAGCGCACTCAAGGATCAAGAATCTATTGGATGGGACAACGCAGTCAAGGGCTACATGAGTGTGGAGTGGCGACAACTGGCAGAAGAAGACATCTACGATCATGCAAACAAAGAACAGCAAGGTGAAGGATTCACACAGCTCACATCCATACTACGACATTTAAACCACGTCACACAACGTCTATGGAAAAGCCGGAACAAAGTTCTCCACCAATCCGACGAACAAGAAATAAAAGATATCAGAGACTCGGAAGCCCGTGAGATAAGAGAATTGTATGCACACCCAGATTTACTACAGGCAAGGGATCAACATTACTGTGATCAACCGATAGGCGAACTACTCAAGAAAAGCCCAGCGTCAAGAAGACGATGGCTGCAATATACTCACATGTCACGGGAGCGAATGACCAAAGCCGGGGCAACTGCTGATGACACATTTCTTTCGACCACCAGACACAGTTATATTACATGAACCCGGGACCACACGTTAGGAAAGTTTGGATTAGGATAAAAACAACTGACGCCAACCTGTAATACGGTTTGGCCCAGTGGGATACACACTCAGGTCTTGAACAAAGATCAGAGACGGTGACAACCTGATAATTAGCTCTATATATATTGTATACACTTATATAGATATACAAGGTGCCACAACTTTGCACATTCATCCATTATCCATTATCATCCAGCCATATCCATTTCACAGCAACCATTTCAAACAACAAATAAACAAACATAACACTCAGGTCCTTTCCTTTCTTTTTGTTCTTTGTTCTTCCACAGTCCATTGTCTATTGGTTGCATCCAGTGCATATCAACAAGAAAACAATGGACTGTGACTGACGGTGACAAAAAGAGAATTGTGTTGCAGAGGTTTGGAAGAAACGCTTCCAATCTGTTATGGCAATTGCCCGATAGGTGGAGTTGCTAATGGACAAAATCAAAGTGCTGAAATCGCAGGCAGCAAAGAACATCCAATATATTGAGGAAAGTGGTGTCCTGTGAAGTAATTGCAGTGGATTAGTTGGGCATCAGTATCCACCATAATTCAGGAAAGTGACAAACAACAAAAGCAAATTGAACAATAGCATGTTGTTCACACAGGGACTCAAGCACTTCCGTAATGGGTGAATTTGAGCACTTGGTAAATCTCATGTCAATCATATCTGCAACAAGTTGCAAAAGATGTATTCCAAACATGATGGTGGTGAAGTTGTACCCGGAGTGAAGACAAGCATGATGTTGGTAAACTTGTACCCGGAGTGAAGAATCTTCTCATGGCAAGAAGGTGGCAGAACAAAGCAGTGTTGATGACAGTGCTAGATGTTGAAGATTGTGGGCATTTTGAAGTCGTTTCACCTGAGTATGGAGATCCTGAGGATGATGATATTGATGATGTAATTGCCGGTGTCAATGTGCCAAAGCATCAGCTTAGCTAATGTGCACATGGTGAAACCTGAACAACGATGGTGCTCATGTGGTGCTCCTTGGCAGGACAGCATGATTCCTTCTTGCTGTCATGCAATGGTAAAGTTCTTGTATCAAAGGAAATGACTTGACCTTTATACAGTCAGAGCTAGTGCATCGGACCGATGTGGGTGATTATCCAAGAAGGTTGCGAAGGTACCTTAAAACTTTCTGCCTCCTTAGATTTTCCCCAAGTCCATTGCTTTAAAATTCCATTCTCATCAGTCCTCGCATGGCGTGAGATTGGTAAAATGTCCAACCATCCATAGCTTGAACTGAGTAGCCTCCTTTTCTTTGCGGATCATCCTCATGCTTGTCGGAATTAACTGGACACCTTACTGAAATGTTTGAAATGGACTCCAAACTTAAGGAGGGGGGATGGAGGTGGAATCCCATCTGCTGTACTCCGTAGCTAGTAGTAGTACAGTTGAGTGCATTTGTGAAATGAGTTGCACTTCCGAGGAACCACCCGCCTCCTGCTCATGAATCAAGAAAGCAAGAGAGACTAGTACACATGATACTAGGTGCTTGTTCTTTGGGTTGTCCAGTATGGGAGGAAACCAATCATCAGTATGATTGCCGAATGAAGTTGCTGATACAAAGCATTTGGGGCAATGGGTGGAGCAACAAATAAGGGTTCTGAAACGACAAATTAGTTAAAATACTTAGTAGGGTTGTCATATTGCAATAGACTAATTGTGAGAGCATGAAAACATGAAGGAAATGAATTTGGAACGACCGAATGAGAGCTCTGAAGCTGCACTTTCCTTGTTCTTTCTGTTCTTGTTAGTTCTTCAGAATCCCTTGAGTAGAATGATTGTTGAAAGATACTGAATCCCAAAGATATATATTGAAATATAAAAAGCATGTAATATGTAGATTTGATGATGCACTAGTTTGTGTTCTCTTTTGAGGTCAGCTGGCGATTGCGCTTCTTGTTGATATATGTCCGCGGAGCATTTGACAATGACCGAAGAATAATGATGCAAACACTTACGAGAACGCGAACGCAAAGCGTGACTCAATCATGCAAAAGAGAACCGAAGCATGACTCAGGTTGACAAACGGAAGGAAGGAGAGGTAGAGTATGATCACGACTGTAGACGCCATCACAGTCACTTTCCTTTTACTCCCTCACTCGCTTGACAAAGTCCTTTGACTACCACCCCATCAACTGCTTGTGCAACTTGGTGTGAGTCTCTTCATTGCAGACCTTGGTAAGGATATCTGCAAGCATGTCTTCAGTTGAGACAGGATGAATAGAGATAGTGCCAACTTCTCCAGATAGTTCATCTGACCAATAACCCGGCAATAATTGAAGTGATCATCAAAAGGAGGAGATTCCAGATGCCTGCAGAGAACCTTGCTTGAAGCTCCAGTGGTATTCTTGATTGCCACATTTTGACCAGCATCCAAGCGCAGTTCCTTGATGATGTCATTGATGAGATGAGGTTGAGAAAGATTGAAGGTGTTGTCATTGATCCTGTCAATTTGAACTCCAAGAAAATCAGAGATGTCTCCTTCAACAGTGAGGTTGAGCTCCACTGCCTTCATTTCTTGAATGATGTCATCCAATTCTAAAGGATCTGGTCCAGCCAAGATGGAATCATCAGTATAGAGGACAAACACTGACTTCCCTTTGTAGAATAGGCATTCATCAATTGGAATGAGTCCAACCTCCTTGAGTTTGTTGACCAGATGCTGGTTCCAAATTCTGCCTGCTTTCTTCTGACAGAAGAGCTTCTTCTTGAGCTTGAGGACAAAGCCTTGACCATCATCTTGAACCTCAAAGCCTTTTGGGATGGCCATGTAGAGCTGGCACTCCACATCTGCTTGAGTATATGCCAACACAAAATCAATTTGCTTTGTGAACCACCCATGAATCTATGTTGTGATGAGCACCATTCTGATGGCTGCCCATGGTGCCACAGGTGAGAAGGTCTCCCAATAGTTGACTCCTTCCTCTTGCTTGGACCCATCAAAGTTGAGCCTTGCCTTCCATTTGTAGACTTCCCTGGTTGCAATTCGGCGCTTGCACTTCATGGCCCCACTGCTGGAGGAATCTTGGTTCCTGGAGTGACTGATGACCTTGGGACCGACTCTCCCCAAACTTCGTTTTTGGTGTGACTCTTGACTTCGTTCTCCATTGCCTTGAAGAATTTGGCGCGATCCGGCTCCCTCATGGCCTCAGCCATGGTAGTACATAGTGTCGGGATCCGTGGAGGCGGCATAAGCCAGCATGGGATGCTGCTCTCTGTCAATGTCCACCCACTCTTTGATAGCTCCAAAGGCCACATAATAAGGAAGCTTGTCCTCCAACTTGGCTTCAAAGTTGCCAAACATCAAAGACCTTGGAGAAGGTTCGTCAGAGACCTTTGTTGTTGATACCTCTGGGATCTTGTTAAGTCTTGGAGACCTCCTGAGTTGGACAGGAAGTTCTTCACCTTGTTCTCAGAAACTGGAAGTGGTGTTTGAGATGCCGCTTGAACTTCTCCCTCATTGACTGCTTCCCTAGGTTCCACCAGATCAAACTCCATGAAGGGAACACCATCTTGCAAACCTTGAGCTTGAGCTGGTTGCTTGATGCCTTGAAGCCTGGAAGGTGATGTGGCTTTGAACCCACACAGCTTCTGCCATTCTGATAGTGGAGAAAGGTTTCCAAGGGACTGCCTGACCGTCTCAAACTTGGGATCAAATGTGACATGAAACTGAGGAGAGACATGGTCAGTCTTGAGGTTGAGAACAAGAGCCACAGTGCGGGCATGTTGCATGGATTTGCCAAGGTAGACTCCCATGTGCAATCTGACCTCCCACTTGGGCAATTTCTGGCCAGATTGCATCTTGATGTCAAGGACAAACACAGGACATCCAAATGGTCAAAAAAGATTCAAATTTGGAGTGACTTCAGACCTTGCAAACAACTCAAAGGGAGACTTGTGATCCTCTCTTCCAATTGTTGGGGTAGAGTTGTGACCTTCATTGGCCACTCTGAGGGCATAAGGCCAAAGATGAGCATCAATAGCCTTGGGCCACCTGTGTTGAGAATGAATCAACATGGTTGCTTCTTGCTTGGTCTTGCAAAGTCCTGATCCTTCTTTCTGCAACAGCAGCATTCTGAAAATGAGCATTGACTCCACAGAAAGTGATGGTTTGACCTGCTTCCTTGACAGCTGCCATGAACTTGTTCTCTGCAAACCTGCCATTGTCAGCTTGATAACTCTTGACTTGGACCTTGAACTTGGAAGCATATCTCTCAAAGGCCAGCTTTGCTTCAAGAGTTTCATCTGCATTTGTTGACTTCTGAAGGTGGATGTAGGACAAACCACTGAAGTGATCAACAAAGATTGTTGCCACCTTGTACCTTTCTTGGTGAGCCAACCCTTGATTTGGGCAATGAGCCTTGGAGTGCTGGACTCAACTGATTGATGTTGATGCACTGTCCCGGCTCTGAGGCTGTTCAAAGTTGTCCACCTTGTTGAAATGTAATTTCTCATTTGCCTGTTTTGACAGAGCTGAGGCCACCCTGCTGCGCAGCCTGCGCTACAACCCACACAAGGCCTTCCACGTACTTATTCACATTATCCACAAACTCATCGCTTGGTCTGAACTTGTGGTGCTTGAAGAGATTATTCAGGATGGAACGCTTATTCATACAGACTTTCCCTTTCAACGGTACGCCATTTTTTTATGACAGGTAGCTTGTAAAGTCATTGAACATCAGTCCTTCTAATTCAATCGGAGAAGGACTACAATCATCATCTAACCATTTCCGGATGACAACTCTCACAGCTGTTGCTCCACCAGCACCTGCTTTTGTTGTTGCTGACGCAATCTCAACAGATAACGATGGATGGACCAACTTCGTCGCCCTTCCTTCATCCCGCTCAAATAACCACATAACAAGTTTAACAATCTCATTTAAATTGTTTTCCCGGGATGATTGTGATCTGTTTAGCTTTGGACATTCATCGGGCATCATCTTCTTCTTCTTGGTTTCTGAAACCAAGCAATCATGCTCCTTTTGCTTTGTTGCCAGAACAGCACCTGCTGCATCATCATCCTCCACGCGCTGCGTCCTAGGATTGTCTCTTCCATCACACCAATCTCTCTTGAATGATTCCGCTTCATCTCTACTTGCAAATGTTTGCTCAAACTGTTCATAACACCACAAAGAGGATGAAGCACTTTATTGCAAGATGCATACCGGCGGCTGACAGCTGCCATGGGAAAATCCCCATTCTCCTTTCTTGTCATCTTACAAGCACTACCAAGGCAGCATGGTGCACATGTGCGGTTCTTGTCGTTGGTACAATTTTGTCAATGATAACTTTTGATTGCAAAATGTGAGTTTGAGTTTACCAATCTCGGGGCATCAGCAACTACTATTGATTCGGTACCAACCAGTGCAGTCATCAACCTTCAATGTTTAGGTGGATCCTTTCCCTAAAATTCCAGAAACTGAATTGGAAGTATTTGGTTTGCTGTAAACATGTACCACGAGGTGGACGTAGGAACGAGAAAGCATTCTCAATCATTTTCTGAATTTTAGGTAACAAAAACACCTAAAAATGACTCTTAGGGGCAGTTATTTCAACCTAAAATTTCCCAAATTCTCAACCAGGCCACCACAGACCACAGTACATATAGCTGGTTGCATGATGATGATGATTTTAGTACGATGCGTAGACCCTCGTATAGATTTATTTGGCATTTAACGATTCTACGTACTAAGCCATACTAAACTTCGTTCTTGATTTTTTGGAAAGCGTGGCGCGTGATGAGACCCTCGTATCGCATTTCTACGATGAGCGCAGCGGCGTGTTCACCGTATAATTTTGTGATTTCATTGCTGCCGTATTTCCATGTAAGGTTTTCATTCATGGACTTGAACACAAGTCTATAACCTCTTGTGGAAATACTGCAGCTCAAGAAACAACGGAGATCTTGAGAGATCTTTGAGCGCCATTGTGAGACGAACGAAGGATGTAATTTGCCGTGATAATTTTAGGTCGACAGGGTTAATGCTATTCTTTTGTACTAGAGTCTACGTGGGCTACTATAAGTTTTCCTTTATTGCAACCAGCCGTAGTACTCCGACTATCCAACAGACTACTACCGGTAGCACTCCGAGTAGGTAGTACATACAGTAGAATTGTCGAAGCAGTTCCTCTACCGGTAGTACCTCCAAACGCGCCAGCTGCCAATGGAAAGACGGCAAAGAATACACTCCAGGAGAACATACATATCAGTTGCAAAGTGTCATATTGCCCTTAATGTCACACTATTTACAAGTACGCACAAGGATACGTCACTCACAGCGACAAACATGTGGCTGATTTCGATGAGCAGCTTGACCTGTCTAAGTGACTTCAAGCAGATTAATGTTCTTCCTCTGAAATGTGCATGTTCTCCAAGAAAAGAGTGCTGACAGCCGACGAAGAATGATGTCGAGGAATAGTGCGTGGCAGCAGATTTCCACGAATCACGAGAAGAAGGAAACTTAACAAATTACTCAGAAACCTTCCTGGTGGTAAATCTGCCCATTTATTTCATGTTGTCCTAGTAATGACCATGAACGCTACCAAAACAAGTCAGCTGGAACATCAACTTCCGCAAGCACAATTGCGTACAACAATAGCATTCTCAGCGGTCCAGCATCACAGGCTTTGAGTGATTTTGCGGATCGCCTGCCTGAGCCTGAATACCTCAAGAGAACGATGATTGGGCAAGCACAACCTGGCGGGGAACCGTCATGCTCGCGGAAACGGCGGAAGAGTTCGATTGACATGGATAGCCTCCTGGAAAGCATCAAACCTGTTGAGGACTCGATTTCTTTCCCGGCAATTGAATGGGTGTATGATGATGACGATGATGAAGATGAACCAAGGACTTCTTCAAGGAGTTCCTGCGTTCCGGACACAGCGAAGTCGACGGACGGGGTTGAGTTGTCGTCATGGGAGCGCCTGTATGCTTCAACATCTCAATTGGGAAAGAGATCCTACCATACTGGATTGATTCGATCAGAGTATGACAGGATTTCCTGGCATCCGAGATGCTGTCTCAACTGTCTCAATCAGATCGTCGCCCACGTTCTGACTGTGTCAAGTCATTTCCGACGAAATCTCTGACCATGCTGTCTCTGAGGGGTAGCAATAGTGCAGCGGATGCAGTTGCGGCGATCTTGGTGAAAGCAGTTAATGCTTGATGAAACTTCCGAGATCTTTCGAATGCTAATATTGAGAATGATTGTTCATACCTGTACCACTAGGGTAAAATAGCACCCTGTCCACTAAGAAACTAAGTTTGTTTAGCACCTGTCCCACAAATGGAGAATCATATGACAAATGCAGTAGTTCTACCTTGTACAACAACTGCATTTCTAACTCTGAATCTCGATGAGGATTTGAGTTTGAGTCACGTGGTGAAAACCACCAGATGATGAGACTGTGCAGTCGCACAGTGTCGCAATGAGAACATCAGAGATGCGAGTACCAGATGAAGAGACTGTGAAGTTGCACAGTGTCGCAATGAGAACATCCGAGATCTGATTACCAGGTGACGAGACAATGTTGTCGCACATTTCGCCATGAGAATTTCAGAGATGTGAGTACTCCGAGTGCGCGACAACAACACGGAGCAAAAAATTTCTTCCCACGCCTTTCCTGGAGTATAAGGCGTGATCCTTGCTGCAGCGGAGCATGGGGTTGCTGCGGCGGAGCGGGGTGGTTGGTGGCGGCAATCAACTCATACCTGTATTTATTTGACCAAAATGAAGGGATGAGTTCTATCGATCGCTTGATCGCAAAAGACCATCCATCAAATGAATGGCTGCTGCACGAGGTGTGATTTGTCCGTTGTCCAATTTTTGTTCCATCTCCAGCGCACATTCCTTCAGATCAACATTATTCTTTGTTCGATCTTCGATGAGCTTTCGCAGATTCTTCCACATCCAGTAGTGAGCTTGTTCTTTACGCTTTTGAGTTAAATGGCCATTCGCGGTCATGATCGTGCGAAACTTGTCAATCTTGTTCCACATTTCATCCAATCCTACACGCGTTTGGGACGATACCACTAAAACTGGTGGTTTGGACCAGTCATCATCGTGACCAGCGCGCATGAAGGTGGTGGCGGCTTTGTAGTCAGCGGCAGTTCGTCGTGCAGCTTGAAGCAATGCACCGTCGGCTTTGTTCACCACAATCATGTCCGCCACCTCCATGATTCCTTTCTTTACTCCCTGCAACTCGTCGCCACTCGCAGGAGGGAGCACTAGAATCATCATGTCCACGGACTTGGCTATTTCCACTTCAGACTGACCAAGGCCCACCGTTTCGACGATTACAAAATCGTAGTTTGCTGCTCGGCATAGCGAGACAACATCATCAGTATACGCGGCCAATCCACCAAACGTACCACCGTTGGAAGATGGCCGAACAAAGGCGTTCGAATGACGCGACAAGCCCATCATTCTGGTCTTGTCACCTAGAATCGAGCCACCAGTTACTGTACTAGCCGGATCAATGCAAACCACAGCAAGCTTACCGACAAGGCGTTTGTCAAGCAGATACATGCCGAAGCTTTCAATCATTGTCGACTTTCCTGCACCGGGTGGACCCGCGATTCCCAAGCGAAAGGTGGTCGGAGGTGATTTGTTCAGTGGGTGCAGAAGATCATGCAAAAGTAGATTTGCCTCTTGTTGATGTCTTGGTAGCTTTGACTCGATTAATGTGATCGCTTTTGACAAAGCAAAGCGCTGCTGCTGAGGGCTGTCGGACGCAAATCCCAGAGCCAATTGATGTGTCGAATCGGACATTCGTTCTCTGTTTGGCAACGGTGGTGATTGTGATTGCAATGGCGATGGCAACGTCGATGACGTGCTTAGACAACAAATCAAGCCCGATATTCTCTCTCCCGTTGGTCCAAAAATGTTTCTTCGTACCAGCATGGTCAGCCGAGGGACGCTTGATCGCATCATCTTTGATCGTGTGAAAAAAATGCGTTCGAGAATGGTTGAATTTTGATGTGTCGCTTTTGGTGTATGGATTATGGATCGATGCGAACTGCGAACTGCTCGGATCTCGGATCCCTTCAGGGTTCGCATTTGAATCAGCAACAATCAATGCAGAAGCATAAACTCTATGTCACCGGCGTACCAGGTACTACTAGAAGAGTACTGGTGTACTGGAGTATGGTGATGGCAAACTACTGTAGGACACGCGTGTGCAACAATGTACACGGTCGCATTTCATTCTTGCTTGTATGCGACACGCCAAAAAGTTGATAACATCAAGGCATGCGTCCTATTCTGAAACCTGAAGTACTTGTACACTGCTCGCTACTCTAATGAAGCTCACTTATTCATACCGAATGAAGTAGTGTGCAACATTTAAAGGTTATGGTTTCCATATTGTTTTCCGTGAATTCAATGTTGATTGTGTGCAATTATGTTACATCGATTTCGCCTTGCTACATCGTTCGCTCCGCCTTCGCCATGCCTGTGCTTCAAGCCAACATGTGCCGCAGAGCCATGCCGCCTTGTGACGGGATACTTTCTTGCCCTCCCGTCGGCGGTAGACCCAACACAAAACGTGATGTTTCCCACGTGGCAAGGCGATTTGACCCTTCGATTCTTGTCGGTTGTGTCCTAGTACCTGTGCTGCCTGTCGAACATGATGCGAGGGACACCAAACACAAAGTCTTGGATTTTGCTCGAACTAGACTTCTGCCTCGGGCTGCCTTCCTCGATAGAGATTCGGATGACGAGCGATGGTGAAGGCCCTTGGAAATTGACGTCTCCTCGTTGGATGCACAGTTCGAAACCCCTTCCCAGGAGTTACGTCTTTGATCTTTACAGTCTTTCTTGGAAGAAATGGGATCGTCGTCGTAGGACCATTCTATTGAAGGGAAACCATACGACTGCTCGAGAGGTTTCACAGCTGAGATGATGTCTGTCATATCAAACGGGATGCGTTGCCTCTTGGAAATTGTAGGAATTGACGCTACACCGTCGACTGCAGGAGTACTTGGTCTCTTCTTTTGATTCTCCCAGGCGGGGATGTGGTCCACGTTCAACGATGCCAAGGCCCTTGTCGCAGGATTGCTGTTATCAATCATGAGTTGGTTTCATATATATGTTACATCCTCGAACGGGGATAAGCAAGTTTAAAGTTACTGGAGTGCTCAAGTACACCTTAATTAGCGGTAGTTTTTAAGGTGAGCAATAGGAGTGTTGGACTTGTTTCTGAACGTCGTGTCCATTCTTCTGGCTTATACAGTACTCTGAGTACCAGATACAGATGCGATATCAGATGTAGCCCCATGAGGAACAGTTCGCCAGTGGCCAGTCACGTGACCTCGAGGCAATCGCAAATTAATCCAGGACTCCGAGATGCACAGAACCGCATGCAGGCCTTCTGACTTCGGAGTTCTGACTGGTAGCATCTGGATCTGGACTCTGGACTAAGACCTCCATGTAGTGCGTATGAGTACTATACTATCACGTACGGGCACAATTTTACTGAAAGTCGACTTTGAGAAGCGTTCGACGGACTATCGAATACGAATACGCAGATTTTCGAAGAGCGTTCCATTCCCATCTACTTGGACGAGAAGAATGTATCAAGTGCTGTATCATATCAAGCGACTCTATGCGTATCCCAATAAAACTGGGAACTCTCGAAATCGTTACAGAACATCAGGAGAATGCTCTGCGGTATTCACATTCTGATTCCGTGCAATTCGAATACTCTCGAATGGTGTACATAACAAGAGTAATCACACCGGCAGCTGCCGAAGACAGATGGCGGGTCCAGATTCCAGATTCGGCTATGCGTGTGGTCTTTCAAATCTACCCGGGCGCCTTGAAGAAGGCGGGACATCGGAACTAAGAAGACCGGCTCGTTGGAACGTAGTTTGCCGTTCACCGCGACTGAACCTGAAAAGCGTTCTTCCACGCCATCGCATCCCGTCGCCTCGAAATCGATGACCTCAATAGTAGGATCAGGAATCACACCGAGTTACCGACATCGCGGTCACCGATCGATAAAGACATCGCAATACCCGTTTAATCGCATGTCACAAGATTCAAGAATGAAACACGGGACGATCCTCCGCCTATGGGGACCCAAACTTTTTCACCCATTGCCTTGATACGGGCTATTTCATCCGGGAGACTTGGTTTGTCTTCTCCTGTTATGTATACCACTTCAGTTGTCCTTGATGATGAATGGTGAACGCGAAGAAAGGTTGACGAATCGTCAGAGTTGGCAAAGTTTTTCCCCCTAACTGCAGCGTCACGGACGCGGTGCAACCACCGGATTCACCATGTGGTGCCGTCCTGTCCAGTTCTAAACGTGTCTCATGCAGGGTCGTGAAAAACGATTTCTCCTAATTGCCTCTCAGTAAGATCATCGGCATGTCGCTCTGACAATTTGCTTGCCAGAGTTTTTGGAAGTTCGGTCAAACACTACACTGACACTCGCTCATTATCAGTCGCGTGGTCATCGAACACTCCCATGAGACTGCGGGCGTGGAGGTCATCGGTGGGTCCTGAGGCTGCACCTTTCTCTCGCCAGTCGCAGAAAATCCGAACCCCATTGATGCCCTTCACAGAGAACAGACCCATACTAGTAGTGTGTGATCGAAAGGAAGATTAAGGGCATTAGGTATTTTGAGCTGCATTACAGCGACGTGGTTGACATTCCACATTTAGACAACGTCTGTGCATGGGAAGGGTTAATGGGTTACTGTCTGGAACTGAACTGTACAATCTTAGTTAAACGCACGTGTGGTAGTCCATAAGGGATGTCGCCAATGTTGATAAACCCGACACTCATGATGAATCCCTTGGAGCAAGGCGATTCGACCCTCGCATTCTTGCCGATGTATTAGGCTTGGTTATTTGAAAATGATTCGAGGGACACCAAGCACGATGTCTTGGATTTCGCTCGAACCAGACTTTGGCCTCGAGCCTCCTTCCCTAACGCTGAAAGAGATTCGGATGACGAACGACGGTGAAGGCGTTTGGACCTTGACTTATCCTCATTGGTTGCGGCGTCCGATACCCCTTCCCAGGAGCAAGTATGTCGTTCGTGTTCACTGGATTCGTTGTCGGACGGAATGTACTCGTCGTCATGGGACCACTCAATCAATGGAAAACCATAGGATTGTTCGAGCGGTTTCAGAGCTGTGATTATATCAGTCATATCATAATGTGTGCATTGCCTCTGGAAAAGTTTGTCTTGGTCCTTCGTCATCGAAAGTCCTTCGCCTCTCCTTTTCGTCTCCCGGGCAGGTACTTGGTTGTTCAATGATGCCAGTGCCCTAGTCGCAGGGCATCCTTGAGATGTCATTTCTTGATATCTTGTGTGGTGAATCATAGAGGTGAATTGACCAATAATTGTAAAGTTTTATGACACTTCGAAGTTTCTCTGTTTTGTTATGCGAGTACGGTACTACTTGTACCTACTTCTGCTTGTATCCCTTCTTTGTGATGATAATAAGATGATAAGTACTACCGGTAGTAGAATGTTTCGTGAGCGATGTCAGTCGTTGAGATGCGTATACTCCAGTACAAGTACCAGGTACCTTGTACTACATACATAATAATGGCATTAGTTTTAGTGTCAATATCAGGGACCAGTGACAGCCGACGATTCCTTTTCTAGAAATCGTGAGTAGCACTGTCACTTAGATGGATGGTCCTCTAATTACGAAACTACCTTCAGGAAAGCTCTAGATAAACGTTTCGATATTCGGGGTGGAACCTTCCACAGCGAACTGTTCTCCCGCCACGTGAGTGCGAAACGTCAAACAAACCCGGAAGTGAGGTGTGATTGAAAGACATCACCGGGCAACCAGCGACCGGCGAGCAAGGTATGAATCGCACCGGCTATCATCATAAAATACAAAAAGGCTCCATGGGGAGAGTCGTATACGTAACTGGAGGTTGAATTACACATCGACGTCATAGGAATCTCTGGATGCTTAGAAGAAGTGGAAAAAATGCGTGAAGCGTTTTTGACGGAGATGCGCTAATCAGCAACATTATATTACATAGCTAGCATTGCTGTAGTAGGAGTACCCGAAATCGCTTGAAATGCCATGGCACACCGCTCAATTTGCCTTTATGTAGCTATTCTTGCCGCACATTACTGGGTTTTGCTTCTGACATATTGAGGAGATTCTTTATTCGGTGGTGTTCGAATCTTTTGCACCGATATGGCAATGTCATCTCGGTACGTGCCATCCCTAGCACGCTGCCATCCTAAGGCGGCCATGGTAATTAGTCGCTCGCATGCTGTAAGAGGATGGTCTCCATCTGGCTCAAACAAGGCCGGTACTAACTCTCTGGCGATTGTGTGAGGGTCAACAAAGTCGGTCATGCCATCAGATGCTGATACTGCAAATATGTACACATCGTCGTCATCGTCGGACCAGCGGGATTGACGGATGATTTCCTTCAGATCGACAACATTCACTATGGGATCCGGAATGACACCCACTTTACCCGCATCCCAGTCCCCAAGTGACCGGGACATGGCCAAGCCAGATTGGGAACCCGTGCTGGTATCAAAGTAGACGGCCCGAGACGTCGAGCCAAATCCGTCTGGAATTAATACTCGTCCTCCCATTCGTTCGATGCGTTCGCGCTCCTCCGGCAACTCTGGCTTGTCTTCTCGTGACATGTACACAATTTTGGTGACATTTGTGGAGGCTCGGTGAACGACGACGAAACTGCTGGAATCACCGGCATTAGCAATATAGAGTTTGTGTCCCATTTGTAGAATGACACTAGCAGTGCACCCGCCGGATGGACGAGCTGGCGCAGTCTTGTCCACATGAAGAAAGGTTTCTTCCATTGCTTTTATGATTTTCTCATCGCGGTGCTGGGAAGATAAACCAGGCACCAGGTGGGCATTCAGCCTTTGGGCAAGGACCATTGGAATTTGCTTCAGACTGTATTCGGATACTCGCTCTCCAAAATGAGCATGCCCATCAAACACGCCCATTAATCGCTGTGTCTCCAGGTCGGAAGTTCCCACATGATCATCCTTGCTTAGATAATACGGCGAAATAACAAATGCGCGATCTTGATTAACTTGATTGTCCGGATCCCCACCCTTGAAGCCAATCAATGTCAATGTAGCCATGTCTTCGTCCCCCGACATGATGAGCTCCATAAGGGCATCAGCAGCTTTTGCCTTGGTTTGCAATCCGACTTTGGACTCGTTTCGAAGTTGATCAAGCGCTGCCCGACTGCTCGCGTCGTACAGTATATCCCGGGGGAGAAGGACGCACCCTTGCACCGAACAATCCTTACGTTTTTGTTGTTGCCGTTGCTCCGCAGAACTCGTCGCCATGGGGAGCAGCGACGCCAAGACTCCCATAGTCATGATAACCCCCCTGCTGTCCGAAGATCGGGAAACCACAAACCTCCACATTTGATGCTATGAAGTTGCCAGAATTGATGTGGGTGAGGATGTGTGGACGTCGGAACAATTTTAACGACCGGAAATCCGGCATCAAACCGAACAAGCAACCAGCAAGCACATGTGCTGTCGGCATTGGAAGTTGACCTTGCGAGCGCATGTATAGTAAATTACTACAAAAGTACTGGAGTACTGGAGTTCTTGTACTGTTACTATAGTACTTGTACTTCTACTGGAATGGTCAAACTGAGTACAGTATGACATAACCCGCTCTGTGACAGACAGCATAGTTGTTTTGAGTTTTGTGGGTCTGTAATAAGACGGGAATTTCAAACCCAGCCCACCCAAACCCACGGCCCACCCAAACCCATTGGGTTTAGGGTGTTAATTTTTCATTCGAATGGGTCGAATAGGACAAAACGAGGGGCGCGAGAATCTGGACCCGGCTCGAGAATTCAGCAATTTGGTTCTTTTCTCGAGCCCCCCTCGGGCGCGAAATCTGAGGTATCGAGCCCAAGCGGTGCCATGCATTTTGGACAAAATTGTCGACGCAAACGGTCCTATCGGGTCATATCTCAGATTTTGCTCCAGCGGTGGTGATGCTCTCAGGATTTCATGGGTGGGCCTGGAGGTCCCGGAATATTTGCTTTCGGACTAGTTTTTCTTTCATGTTTAAGGACTTTTTTCAAAACCGTTTCTTTTTTTCTGCTTGCCATGACGTGATAACCTTGGACATCAACCGAAATTGAAAACTTGACGAGCAAAACAAATCCATCGATTCATATGCAAGTTCTACATACATTCATAGAAACCCCAGAAGAAAAAGCAAGTAAAAGGAAGAAAGGAAAAAATCTGGAAGAAAAAAGAAGAGAAAGGAAGAAAGAAAAAATTCCGTGAAGAAAAAAGGAGAAAAAGGAGGAAAAAGAGAGAAGGTCTACTCGCTCATTTGGAAAAGAGTGTGGCATGGTCCAAAATAGGTTTTTAAAGCAGTGTATACCTCGCAACTCTAATGTGAATTTTATGTACGACACGTATTTATGTGATCGAGTTCGTATCAACGAAACTAAGATTCTACGACTTGCAACGGAGTAAGCGAAAGGAAGCAAAAGGAAGAAAATAGAAGAAGGTGTTTAGAAAAAAGGAGAAAAAGGGAGAAACTAGAAGAAAATTGAAGAAGCTTCAATTTGCTTAAGTAGAAGAAAGAAATTAGGAGAAAGAAATCTGCGGAGTTTCTTCTAATGTAATAAAATCCGTCAAATCAGAAAATGATAATTGTCCATTGTACTTGAGTCCCTACGAATAGAAACAGTGTCCAACCAATTCGACCAGTCTATTTTGTCCCTTTGGCGTGGCAATCTGATACACAAAAAGTCCTGTAGAAGAAATACTAGGATAGAAGCAGAAATTCCGGAACCTCCTGGGTGGGCCGGCAAATCATAGCAAAAAATGACAGTAGATGTTTGCTACCGGTAGTAGTAGACCCATGTACTCCAGTACTGGCTACTCGGTTTGGGTAGGTCTTGGTAGATCGTATGGGTTCTGGGTGGGTTTGGGCTGGTACTTCCGTGAGCGTATAACTTTACGTGGGTACCCATGGGTTTGATGTTTTCAGAAATTCTCGTCTCTGTCTGTAGTCTGCTGGAAGGTCCGGCAATACGGGCGAAGTCCTGAATAAAGGAAGTATGCGCGCCCGCCGGGAGGGAAACAAGTTCCGATCTATGTCGTGCTGGCACAAAATTGGATGTGCCGGCGTGGTGGTGACACGGCTGACGTCTGTAAGAAAATTTGCTTACAGCGAAAGAAAAATTGCTTACGGAATGAAATTGCTGACGGAATTTGCTTACCATAAGCAAATCTATTGTAAGCAGAAATTTGCTTACAAAATTTGCTTACTGGGAGATTAAATTTGCTTACGGGGACTGTCTTTTCTACGTAAAAACATACCAATTTTCAAACACCTAAATAGAATTTACTTACAGCAAAGAAGAATTTGCTTACGAAAATCAAATTTGCTTACAGAAAAAATTTGCTTACAAATTTGCTTACCGGCATAATTTGCTTACTGATTTTGCTTACTGTCAAGAAAAATTTGCTTACGATGCAGCAACCTTGCCGGCTCGGATGGATCATTACGATTGCTAAAATTCTCGCATCATGCAAATCGGAGCAAGGCTGGCGCGCAAACTCAACTGCCCCTAACGGTACGGCTGGAACGTGCATGGGCCGGACCTTCCTGGAAGGTCCGGCAATACGGGCGAAGTCCTGAATAAAGGAAGTATGCGCGCCCGCCGGGAGGGAAACAAGTTCCGATCGATGTCTGGCTGGCGCAAAATTGGATGTGCTGGCGTGGTGGTGACACGGCTGACGTCTGTAAGAAAATTTGCTTACAGAGAAAAAAAAATTGCTTACGGAATGAAATTGCTTACGGAATTTGCTTACCATAAGCAAATCTATTGTAAGCAGAAATTTGCTTACAAAATTTGCTTACTGGGAGATTAAATTTGCTTACGGGGACTGTCTTTTCTACATAAAAACATACCAATTTTCAAACACCTAAATAGAATTTACTTACAGCAAAGAAGAATTTGCTTACGAAAATCAAATTTGCTTACAGAAAAAATTTGCTTACAAAATTTGCTTACCGGCATAATTTGCTTACTGATTTTGCTTACTGTCAAGAAAAATTTGCTTACGATGCAGCAACCTTGCCGGCTCGGATGGATCATTACCATTGCTAAAATTCTCGCATCATGCAAATCGGAGCAAGGCTGGCGCGCAAACTCAACTGCCCCTAACGGTACGGCTGGAACGTGCATGGGCCGGACCTTCCTGTAGACTACTTGTACCGTAGAGTGTGTATCCTGTTTCTCGTTTGACATCTTGTTTATACTGGTACTGGTACAGTCTAATTGTACGATGCAAGTTCACCCTCATTTTTTCTGTGAGAACAGCGAAGAAAGGACCTGGCCATCGGACTGCCACGGAACGACGAAAGAAACCCGAGGACAGGGAAAACCAGAAAACCACATTTGGCATAGAACACATCATCCTTGCTTCTTGGAGTATAAGCCAAACCCAGCATTGCAAACGCTACCATGGTATTCTTTGGCGCAGCTGCATACGCAAGAGAAAATCTAAAGGAAGCCGAAGCCGCGCTGTTCAAACTTGCTGCTCGATTTGGTAATCGATCGCCTGACACGTATCGAATGCAACTTATTGACACGAATATTCCTTCCTCAGCTGTACCGTTGAAAGGTCTCAAGGAAGAACATCTTGTTATTCATGGAGTCAGATTGGATGCACTCGACGACCACCAAAAGCTCTCCAAATATCCGCTTGTGCTACTTCATGGCTACATGAATGGGGCATTGTATTACTATCGAAATCTAGTCGGGCTCACAAAGTTCTTTACAACCGTGTACTCTCTTGATTTCTTGGGTTGGGGATTATCCTCTCGACCAGCATTCAACCCGCTTGATAATTCGGTTCAAGCTGCCGAGAACGTGTTCGTCGAGTCCCTCGAGGCGTGGCGAGAAGCTAATCAAATCGAACGGATGGTTCTAGCTGGACATTCCATGGGTGGATATCTGAGTGTTGCCTACTGTGAACGATATCCAGAACGAGTGGATCGCCTCATCCTCATATCACCTGTTGGTGTGCCAGTCGATGTGAACCGCGAAACACGCCAACTGACGTGGGGTTCGCGCTTGGCAAGTTTTCTCTTTCACTGGGACTTTACGCCATGCTCTGTGGTTCGATCTCTACCCGAAGGGAGGGGCAAGGGATACGTCCAGCAATATGTGGAACAGCGGTTGCCAGCGATAGACGATCCCATGGAACAAAGGGCCCTCACCAATTATCTGTACTACAATATGACGTCTGCGGCCAGTGGTGAATACGCGGTTCAACGCCTACTGTCCCCCCTGGCCTTTGCCAAGGAACCTACCGTCCATCGCATTCCAAATCTGAAAGTCAAGAATATTACCTTTCTATGGAGAGACTGATTGGATGGATTCTAGCGCTGGGCAAGTTAAGAAGCGTCGGAATGATGTGGACGTATATCGTGTACCCAAGGCCGGGCATCTCCTCATGTTGGAAAACTACCAAGATTTTGAGAAAGCGTTCTCCATGGCAGCGGTGGCACACATGGACTGACAAAGCTGTCTGGGGACGCTGATAACAATGTGCCTGCGGCGAACCCACCCCCTCGATTAGTAGTTGGAGAATGATTTCTCTTAATGTGAGGTAAGCTTTCATACTTGAACTAACCTAAGCAATGAATAGTAAATCGAAATTATTGGTCAGTTCCAGTCACAAGCGATTTTTTCCTTTTTTCTGACGCGATTGTATAAATAGAGTTCAAGAAGCCCATTGTGATCTCAACAAACGTTTGAATCTACAGTGTCAACTTGTACGATTACGAAAGAACTCAGCGACGTCGGATTCGGTCACAGGGGGTTCAAAGAATAATGCCTTGTTCATGTGCAATGGAGGCAATACTATGACATACTATAGTGCTTCGAGCATAAGCAGTGAAAATTCAGTAATACTCTTACAGATGAAATCGTCTTCTGGTTGTGTCCATCTCCTTGCGCTTATGGAACCATTCGTATTCCCCGAATTGAGTATCAAACGTTCCTTCTTGCATCCATTTCAGTTTGAGCGTAAATCGCGGGCCTAATTCTTGAAGTCGTGCTCGTGTCTTTGGATCCTCCTCCTTCTTTATGATTGACTTGCCTTCATAGAAAATGTATCGATGATGGCGGATGAAAATGAAATCACGTTGATTGTGAAAGGTGACGACCTGACGGCCTTGAAACTCGGCATTGTGTGGAAAGAGTGACCCGAGGAAGCGCCCCACGCGTTGTCCCAGGCGTGTCCCGAAGCCATGCAAATTGAGTTCTGGAATGTGATTCGTTGGAGTCCCGTGTTGAGGTAGATTTTGGGATGTCACCACATTGCTGACTTGGAAAAATGCCGTGGGCCCTGCAGTTATATGGCCATCCGTCCGTTTCAAATGACTAATTGTCATGCCGTTGCATTGTTTGTGTCGTTCACCCAACACCATGAGATGAGTAAAGTCGCGGTTGGAGGCAAACTGACAAATATCTTTCAAGGAATAGGTTTTGCGAGGATAAAAGTGCAGTGACGGTATGAGATTTTGCAAATCAGCAATCATAAAAAATACGTTTTGTGAAGGTCGGGGTCGCGTTGTGACAAGAATTTTGGGGCGAAGAGTGTCTTGAAAGTAGGGACTAAATTCATCATCTTCGTGGTCTGCTTCCACCTCCTCGTCGTTCGCTTTAACCATGGTCGCTTCCAGTTCTCTGGTATTGTCCAACGTCTTGGGCTTCTGCTTGACGACTCTCTCTCCAAGAGCTTCAGCCTCCCGTTCACGAGTCTTGCGCTCCTCTTTCTTACGAGCACTGCGCTCCATCAAGTACTTGCTGTACATTTCACTGCGCTTCATCTTATTTCGAATGTGCGTCGGGTTTTTCGAGGTCGGCTTGATGGTTGCCGCAGCCCGATTCGACGGCTTTTTGCCCTTGAGCGACGCATCTGGTTTCTTCTTGTTTGTCATGGTGACTTTGTAGCAAGGTTGTCACTCTGGTTGGGATGTCGAGGAGTGTTGGGCTGTATCCTGCGCAGCAAGGTATAGGTGTGGATTTTCGTCGTAAAATTTCCTGATTCGAAAGGTGGCACACACGATCTCGCGAATTGACTGGCTGCGGGCTGCGGAAGTAAGGAACAGTACAGTAGACAGTACCCCCAATACCAGGTGTAGTACAAGACACGTATGTACGAATTTTGATATTGCGATGTGGCCGCGTACATACCAGTACTTGCAAGTACCAGTATTATTGTGCAGTATGTAAACATGCTCGTCCCCATGTCCAACGCTACTGTAGAGCATCTATCAGTAGTTGCAAGTGGCACCTATCATACTACCGGTAGAGCGCCAGTACAAGTGAACTTGACAGATGTGACGCATGACATGAGAGTCTCGTATCCAATCACCATGATGGGAGCACTCTGGATCATTCTTTCTGTCGTCCTTTTTTCTTTCATTGTGGAAGCTACATCATCGTCACCATCGGTCCAAGTTGTCATCGGGGTTGACGGAGGTACAGAATCCATCCGAGCATGCTGTTTCAATGCCCAAAACGGACAAGTGGTTGGATCTTCCTGTGCTGTCCCCTATCCCACAACACATCCCCACCCCGGATGGGCGGAGCAATCGCCAACTGACTGGTGGAAATGCATGAGAGATGCCGTACGAGGGGCTGTGGCAAGTTTGGAAGAGTCCACTAAGGGAGAGGGACATGAGATAAAGGCCATTTGTGTGGATACGACATGCTGTTCTGTCGTCGCGCTAGATGCAACGTGTGCACCACTGCGTCCCTGCTTGTTGTGGATGGATCAACGATCCGCAGCGCAATGTCGAGAAATCTTGGAAACGGCACGAGGTGATCCAGCTCTTCTGGTGAACGCCGGGGGCGACGGACCGTTGTCAGCCGAATGGATGACGCCAAAAGCTCTTTGGCTAAAACAAAAGGAGCCAAATACTTACAATCAGGCCCGTTATATATGTGAATATCAAGACTATATCAACTACAAAATGACAGGCAAGATGTGCGCCAGTTCCTGCAATGCAGCGGCTAGATGGCATTGGGATGGAGTAGCCTGTCTGCAGGCTGGCGAGGGACGACCTTTGTCTCTATATCAAAGAATTGGCATGCCAGAATTAGCCGACAAGTTGCCCGCCACGTGCCATGCTATGGGTACTAAAGTCGGTGAGTTATCCAAGGACGCAGCTGAGCATCTGAATCTACCGCGCGATTTGCCTGTGATTCAAGGTGGACCGGACGCATTTGTCGGCATGGTTGGCAACGGCTGTGTCAAACCAGGACAAATGTGTCTCATTACCGGGTCGTCGCATTTGCACTGCGTCGTGTCTTCTGAACCCCTCAACAGTAAGGGAATCTGGGGCGCTTACAAGGGCGCTCCCCTGTCGCATTTGAACTTTGCCGAAGGAGGACAGAGTAGTACAGGATCAATCATGCGATGGGCCAAGAACATCTTGTTTGGTGCTACAGGGCAATCCTATAGATCCCTTGATGATGACGCGGCGAAAATTCCTCCTGGATGTGATGGTTTGGTCGCGCTTGAGACCTTTCAAGGAAGTCGGACGCCTGTGACGGATCCATTGGCGCGAGGTGCTTTCCTCGGTTTGACATTGAGCCACACACAGGCGCACGTATGGCGGGCCTGTCTCGAAGCTGTGTGTTTCGGCACACGGGCGTGCATTGAAGGTCTTGAAGAAGCTGGTCACTCTTGCCGGGAAATCATAATGGCTGGTGGATCGACTCGGTCGCCATTGTGGTTGCAGCTTCATGCCGACGTTACTGGCAAGCGCGTGCTCGTGTGTGAAAATTCAGATGCACCACTTTTGGGATGTGCCATTTTAGCAGCCGTTGGTGCGGGGATTCACGACTCTGTCGATACGGCAGTGGCGAACATGGTGCGGATCCAGCAGCGAGTGGAACCGAATCCAGAATTGCACGGGATTTACAACGATTTGTACGATCAAGTTTATTCAAAAGTCAGTACTGCTGCGCGACCGGTGGCGCATGCGATCGCCAGTCTCCGAGGAGGCGCTGCTTCCGCTGCAGGAGAAACTGAAGGAAATGTTCACTCTGTGTCCACTGGTAAGGTCGTCATCTCGCCCTCGTTGCTGGCGTGTGATTGGACCCACATGGCAGAAGAGGTCCAAAAATGCATTGACGCCGGTTCCATGCACTTGCATGTTGATATATTTGATGGGGTCTACCTTGATTCCCCACATGCATTTACGTTCGGTCCAAAGATGGTGCAGGACATTCGATCGAAATATGAAGACGTTATTTTGGATTTGCACGTGTGTGTCGATCGGCCACTACGATTCGTGAAACCAATGGCAGATGCTGGGGCGTCCCGTTTCATCTTTCAATTGGAAGCGATGAAATCTCCTGAGGAAGCTTTTGCTCTCGTCCATGGGATTGTTGACGCTGGAATGAAGTGTGGTGTATCAATCAATCCTGAAACGCCGGTTGACGACTTATTCCCGCTGCTGTCATCTGGTTTGGTGGACACGGTGGATGTCCTTGCTGTCCGTCCTGGCTTTGGTGGTCAGTCGTTTCAGCATTCGGCACTTGTTAAAGTGCGCCAACTCGCATTATGGAGAGGCTCCCGTGCTTTCCGAATCATGGTAGATGGCGGGCTTAACTCCGAAACGGCTGTCCTTGCTATCGAGGCCGGTTCTGACATCCTAGTTGCAGGAACGTTTCTCTTTCAGCACCAACAGGGCGTGGAGGGAGGAATGAATGACCTTCTGAGATCCGATCCTATGGCAAGTTTGCGCTCTGATGAGTAGACTACAATAGATCATCGTGCTATATTGCCTCGTTACGATAGTCCGAAGTCCGAAGGGTACATGCTATCCTTCGATTATGTACAGTACCAGGTACAAGTACCTGGTACGGACGTGCTCTGCGCGTTGATGCCAGTAATGAAGGAACTACCTATACCTGTATGTACACTATATACGGAGTACTCAAAGTAGTCACTAGTAACTCATATATCTGCATACAGTAGAAGTTGCCTACCGTAGAAGGTGATTCAGTATCCAGTACGATAGTTCTCTGCGTGCATCGTGGAATACCACGCCAGAGCAACCGGTATCAGGTCCTATGATATTTGTACTCCAGTACTCCGTACTCCGTAGATTTACCGGAATCCGGCGTAGGCCAATTCAAACCAATCATCTTTTCGAGAGCATCGACCCGCTTTGCATTTGATGATTCGAGGGATGAGTTCAGTGAAATCTGTGGTTGTATCATAATCTGTCGAGAGTCGAGATACCTGTTGAGGGACACTCCGTTCACCGGAACAATCACTCTCGAAAGCATATATAAACAATGTCAGTCAATGAAGTAAGAAATCCAGTTGCCAAATTTCAACTGGAAGTCCGTGGTGAAGGAGGTGCCAGCACCTTCTGCATCGGCGATGAGGACCACACCCTTGCCAACGCCCTTCGTCACATCCTGATGAATGACGCGTCGAATGTAGAGTTTGCCGGTTATTCGGTGCCGCATCCGTCGGAACCTGTTGTGCAGATTCGGGTCCAAACCATCCCGAAACCGCAGGGACGGAAGTTGGCAGTTCGTTCGCTGCAAGAGGCCTGCAATACTCTAAGCGAACAGTGCCAGTATGTGATTGATCAATTGGAAGCTATTCTACCGGAAACTAAGGAAGATCGACTGAGGAATGAAGAACGGTTGCTAGAAGAAGCCAGACGAGATGAGGAAGAGGATGCCTCGGACGACGGCAAGGAGTGAGTACAAGCACCGTTAGCCTATTCATTGGACATACTATCATGCTTGTACTGTACCGGTATTCCGCAGATTTGACGACAAGAAGATTTTACCGCACAGTTCCTCGATCTGAACTTTGACTACTCCGTTTACCGGTATGATTACTAGATACAAAAGCTCACTTTTAACACAGTCCAGGTCCCTTTCAATAATACTACAACTTATAAAGTAACACATAGCGAACGAACACGATCCCAATGAAGTTACGTTCTGCTATCGTCCCCTTTGCTCCTCTGGGGGTCTTCACGCGACGCCGGTGATGGTGCTGGAGCCGGGACACCTGCAGGAATTCGTGGTGGAGCCTGAACAGGGAAGCTGTAACCAGGGTGATACTGCGGTGGCGGTGAATAGTGCATGGGAAAGGGGGGACCGGGACCGTATCCTGGCCATTGATGTCCCCCATAAACGGGTGGCGTGTGAGGACTCCTAGGAGCTCCAGGGCTCATCGGACCTCGACCATGAACGAAAATAGGCAGAGGCGCCGAAATCGGAGGCTCAGGTGGAAGATGAGCGACATGTAGACCAGAATGCCCTCCCCGTGGTTGCTTGGAGTGATGCCCAGCAAAGTCCTCAGGTAGGGGTGCTCGTTTGCGCGGAGTTGTTGGCTCCGCCCCCAGTACCTCCGCTCTAGGGCTTCTCTGCAATGACGGATGTCCTACAGTTGAAGCTGCGCGATTCCCTAGTGGAGAGGCCGGTCGTGGCTTTGATGCGGATTTCTTCACATCATCTCCATGTTCATCCTTCCTGGAGAATTCGAATGTTTCTTGAAAGTAGCTTCCCACTGGAAACACGAATTCCCCAGACCAGTTCTCTATTGTCCACTCGTCTCTTGTTGGACCGGACTGGCCGTGCATCTCGAAGGCTTCGACCAACAATTTAAAATCAGTTCCATATCGCTTTTCGTACAGCTTGCGAAGAAAATATGCAATAAAATGACCGTCACAGCCTAATTCGGCCGTGAAAAGGGTTTCTATCAGCGCCCCCAGTCGCCGGCCAATTTGGAAAGTCTTGACTGTATTAATCCACGAGCTATCCACGGGATAGGCTTGTTGCATCCATATAGGGAGGGTCTGCAACAACTCTGGATCTGTGGCGTGTAGATTGATATCACATTTGTCACACTTGTAGCTCGATCCGACAGCCCACGCTAGCTTCCCATCGACATCGAGGATTGGTTTGACTGCCGATCGTGCAAAGGACGTCTTTTTGTAGATCAACTTACCATCCGCACAGCATGGACATCTTATAGATTCTTTTGTCTGGAGCTCCCATCTAACCAGGAATAGGTTGCACCCCTCTGCAATGCGGTAATCTGGATTTGGGACGAGGCCCGGGTCCTCCTTCGGAACCGTGAAGCACAATGAACCCCTAGGGAAGACTTCGCGAAAGAATTCCAACTTTCGGATGTTATCTTCGTGTTCTATAACGTCGTTGGTCCCCTTTGTTAAAGTCGGAGCCAACATGTGCAGATACCTCAGGATTATTGTAACGGCCTTTGGCGCCTTCGCTGAATTTGCATCGTTCGCACCGACGAGAGCAGATAGATGTCTTGAGGCAAGACTTGCTGGGATATCACAAACCTTCGGGTATTCAGATGAAATCGGAGGAAACCTCAGTTCACTATCTTTTGCTGACAGTCCCATTCGCCGAAGAATGTTTTCCTTGGTATCTTTTAGCTTGTTGGAACGTTCTTCCTTTAAAGAAGATATTTGCTCCTCGCTGAGCCCATAATAGATTGACTTCTCACAAAAAGAAGCGTGCCCGTGTTTATACGGCCTTCCACCTGTTCTTTTTCGTTCACAAGCAATACAGATTGTGCCATCGTCGATGTCATCAGCATCCTCGTTGCCCGCGGGCCCGTCGCCGGATTCACGAGAGTTTCCAATGGAAGCATTCATCCTTCCAATTGCTTCCCTCTAGCTGTAGTAAAGCTTTGTGCATCAATTCACCATACTACTATCGAGGTAACGCAAAGCAATGAGATGTTCTGCAGATTCCGTAGGTTTGGGACCAACAAAGCACACACACACACATGAGGCACAGAACTGCCGAACGTCAACTCTCCCAATTATGGAAATATTGTGCATAACGCATTCTCTAAATAGACTGAGCAGTATGAGATAGTGTCCTACCTTGGCTTGTATTCCAGGGATAACACATAAAAATAGCAGTATGATCAACCCTCGTGTGCCAATATGTTAATTTGGCTCAACGCTCCCTTTCAACGCCTTTAGCGTCAATCCGCGCACCTCTATTTCGATCCACTCACAATTTCTCCGGCGCACTAACGATTTCATTCTGTCTTGTAGAAAACGGGCAAACAAGCACTCTACTGACTGAGATTGGTGTATCTTGAGCTAATCAAAAGAGAGAAATCGTTGATGAGGGCGTACATACTGTTGATGATCATCGGCTCCGCCAACTCAGGGAGCACATTTGGTCATCATAAGACAAAGAGCATCGATGACGCTCGTGAGGGGAGGATTCGTAATGAAGTTGGAGGGGTGAAAGCTGCACTGCGAGCAAAGCTCGGATCAGACGGAGATGCACATGAAGATCATGGAAGTACCCCCACAAGCTCTCCATATGAGACTCCAGTCATCAGTGCAACAATTACTGCGTCGCCAGTTGCTACTCTAAACACCCATGGCATTACGATATCCGATCCGAAAGAGCTCCATTCCCCTTTACAGTCCATGATCGATTTGGACATTGACTCGTCTAAACTGCTGATTGAAATCGGGGGGGTAGGATTGGATATAAGTGTCGTGGAAGTAACGATGGACAACGTTTTGGAAGACCACCTCACATCGTACTTTAAAGAGGAGATCGGGAGTATGGTTGAGAGCGTGTCAGTAACCTTAGACTTTCTGGAGGATTCTGTTGGCCAGAATGGGAAGGGTGAAACGACTGGAGATGTTGAAATCGAAGCTAAAATCCATCTGAAGACTAACGACACGTCGTTGCTAGTGGGCCTGGACGAGGCGTACGCAACGCATATTCTTGAAAGCTTCTTTGTCGGCGATTCGCTTCAAGGTCTCCTCGGCGCAATTAACAGAACAGGCACGACATTGTCATTCATTCGACTTCAGTCAAAGAGCACGCCCCCGACTGTGCCTTTGGCTCTTGCATTTGGTGGGGTTTTGGCATTTGTTATTGGGGTCGGGGTTGTGATCCGCAGGTCACGCTCCAGGAAAACTGCTACCGATTCATTAGAATTGGAGGCCGATGAATCGGAGGAAGATCAATTTCATCCATTGGCGCGGGTCCATGTCCCTGTGCAGCCTTTATCGACTTTCCGATCGACAACCAACCCGTTCGATGACTATTTCTCAGATGACGACGAGGATAGTTTGGGATCCGATAGGTATTTAAATTGGCCGATTGAAAGGGAGGTAAGGACAAGGTGGAGAAAGAGCAGCCTCCATGACATCAGAGTTGACAGTGACGACGAGTCGATTGATCGAATCATCCAATAGCACAACCCGAACTACATAGAAAATCGAAATCTCAACTCTTAGCCTTATTGGGTTTAGTAATTAAATTCAGTTCCCCGGCCCTTGTCGCAAATACTCATTTGGCTGGTCGCATCAGCTCAACGAACCTAAATTTACAAAGGCGTATGAGTGCTTCGTCCCTTTGGCAACACAGCCACGTGATGGATCAAACAGTCGCCCCCTTTGTTTGAGAGATGTCGGGCTGCATTAGCGTCCGAGCGCTTCAGACCTTGTAGGCAAGCGGCTGTCCTTGTTCGCTTAACTGAGCGACGGCTTCAGACGACGCCTCTAGAGTTTCTACCTTGCCCACTTGCTGGTACTTGGCAATACTTGTGACGGCCTCGTTGAGACCTTTGTCGTCAAAGTTCTGACCAACGTTTGGCATAAATTCTAGCTCGCTTGCCGCAATCGGTCCCGAGGCTGTTTTGCGTGTTTCCAGGGGCTTCGAAACACCGGCCATCGCTGAGTTGCCATGGTCGCCTTCGGCTTTGGATTCATTGCTATCCCCGTGCGCGCCGGCAGTCGAGGGTGGCTGAGATTGGGCGAGCTCGTCAGAATGCTTCCCAACGTCAGCATCGTTCCCTTCGTCTTTAATATCAACTATTCCACCAGCACTCCGTGCCCTCATCATGGCCAAGTTTTTGACCCCAAGGCCTCTGCCTCGCACGGCAGGACGTTGAGCACTAGACGTATCTGCCCGGGGTGCCAAGCTGCCGGAATCCAACAGTGGTCCTGTTTCGCCAGCTCTATCGGCAGACGAGGATGGCTCATGTGGCTGCCTTTCCACCGACTTCAGTGCACCGTGAGATCCAACTTGTACGGTCGTCAGGTCGGACTGGAGCATGCCTTGCGATACAGCGCTTTCGCCGGACGATGGAGCGACTGCTTTAGTAGTCCCTGCAAATCCTACGGCTACCTTGCTGCCATCTGTCGACCCAGTGGCAGGCCTTTCAGTAGCAGGTGAAGGTCCTTTTCGATGCATGGGAAAACTCTGGCGAGGGTTCGATGAGAGGGTAGATTGGCTGGGGGCAGATCTGGGCTCCGGAGGCAAAGAAGTATCTTCTGTTGGCTTTGTACTCGGTTTTGCGGGCTCAGCGTTGTCGTTCATGACAACAGTCTGGTGGGATGCTGATGAGGCTCCAGTCGCTTGCGTGTCGTTCTTCGCTGCCGAGGCTGCAGCCGCTGCCCGCGCCTTCAGGGCTTCAAGGTTTTTGGCGCCTCTACCCATTCCCTTGATTGGAGAACGACGAGCCTGGGTTGGATGAGGCGGTGCCACGCTTCCTGATTTCGCTGAGGGCCGATTGGACAGGACATCCGTCTGTGGACGATCCGAGATCGTTTTGGCATCCGCAAGACCGCCAGGTGGTGCAATCTCGGGAGGTTGGAAGTGCGAATCCTTTTGCGTCCGCGGACGCTTCGGGGACGCGATGGTAATCCCTGATGAAACATAACGTTGGATCGACTCAAACCCCCCGTGCGAAGTCACTGGATGGACATCAAACGCGGATAGGTAACAATTCTCGAACGCCAATCGATTAGTACGATGTCCACGGTTGACAGGTGAGGACATCAGACATGCAGCAACGTCGAGAGCCGAGACGCGCTTGCGTTTTCCGGTCATGATCGTGGTGGATGTCCGTAAAAAGTCGTCGTTCGCTTTTGAGACATCTCCCGGTTTCTCGACCGGTTCACTCGGTGTTAAGAGTGCAGAACCAAGGGGCAGCTCCCTGATTTCATTGACTGAATCGATTGTGGCAATGGTATTTTTCAGCAAAGACTTCACGTATTCCCGCATTCCTACCACCACTAGCCACACGGCATTTTCCGACACCTTTAAGCCCTCTCGCTGTGCAGCTGAGCGAACATACGGGTCAACCAGTAGTGCGCCTGGCAGAGGGGGCGAGTTATCATCCGTTCGAGCACTCATTCCTAAACTGAGCGACGGTCTAATATTCTCTGGTATGGTAAACAACTCTTCGGGCACATCTGCTGATGTCCATAGCCCTAATACAACTCGGTCAGCACTACAATGACGCAGTGGCATCATATTGAAGTGGCACTTACTTGATTGTGTCTGGAAGTCGGACTTAATTGCTGTTTCGAACTCGTTGCTTTCGATTGAAATACAATGCCGTGCGTCGTCCTTGCGAATGACGTGCACTCTACGTCTCCAAGGAGATGGTATATGTGCGGCGACATCATCCGCTGATGCAGTGTCGGCAGCACAACGATTTAACAAGCCTGGAAAAACGTCAAAGTTAGGGACGATGAGAAAAGCGTAAAGTGACAACATGCGGATCGTACCGAGGATCAGCGAATTGTGCAAGCGCCTTAGTTTTCTTGTGGTCAAGAACGTTTTGATGACATCTCGGCTCCCTTTTAACATCCAAGCCCGCTTATCAGAGCCATCTCCCTGTAACCTCGTCCCAAAACATCGACATAGTGCTCCCCAGTAGCTTGCAAACAATTTCTCCGCCCCTTTCCCCCTATGTGCTACGACCCCCGCAGAGTAGATACGGACCTTGATTGCTTGCACACTTGTTGGAGGCTTGGTAACACCCGTGACACGCCTCGCAACCTTCCGCCCTGTCTGACTCAGTGTCCCCACATCGGAATTGCTCGGAGCGCTATCTACAGACTCTGTTCTCTGCGATGTTTCAGAGCGAACCAAAACTGGGGCCACACGCGTACATGATGCAGAATCTTCTACTGTCAACACATGCTGCTCTTCTTGAGAAATTCCATTTGTCGAACCATTATGCGACAAGGACGCGAACGCAGTGCCGTGAACCTTCGCCGTGACGAACTCCTTGTCAATCGATATCTTCCCCGTCCCAACAGAACGCTTTGAAGTGACAAACTCTTGGATCATCGAATTATCCTCATCCCATTGACCAGAATCACTATTTTTCGCATGTACATGTTCAGCATTGCTTACGTCGGTAGTCAAGGCTGGTGTTGCTCTGATACTCTCATGAAGAGGGGAGCACGTCGCAGGTTCGAGATCGGAACCCCCCCACTGCCTCGTACTGGAGCTTACACCGGGAATTGTTTCGTCCTTCGCGTCGATCTTATTCTGCAGATCAGCATCGTTGTGTTTTTCTTTTTGGCAACTGTCATTAGCTTCGAGTATTCCTTCACCCTCAATCTCCAGCTCGTGATGCTCAGCTCCCTCATTTCGTCCATTATCCAACGCTTCACTACCATGCACGCCCCCCATCGCCAGCATGTTGAATTCTTTTCTTTCAAGGAGTTCCTCTCGACCTTTCACAGTTTCAACCGAGTCCACCACAGAGAAATCTGAGCGTTGCGCTTCAAAAATTTCTTGGTGGACAGAAGGCGAGTCACCCCCAATCACTACAGCGATATCCACAGTCACAGTTGAAGAGTCCTTCGATGGAACATCGTTTACATCTGAAGGCGCAAGGCTCTGGCCTGCCAAGTGAAGAGATGGCCTGCAAATCGCTTCCACCTCATTCAACGGATCACCTTCTATAGTTCCACTTGAAATGACGGCTTCGTCTCTTTCCTCAACATTTACTACAGTCACCGACGGAAAATTCCTCGACAAAAACCTCGATTGCACTTCCTTGTCATCGTCCAACAAATGCTGCGCCGAGGTTTGAGCTACGGCTGATTCAGTGGCCTCGGATTCATGCATTGGAGTTGTTTTCGCTTCGGTGTGCCCACCGGCTGGAGCAACGATAACGTCCGCTGCCAACATTACATCGCGGTCTGATGAAGAAACCACGGATGTGTCGTTCGCACAATTCGCTTCGTCGTTCGTGGGTATTGATTCGATATTCACACGAGCTTCGGACCCTTCAACAGCTTTCCCGCCTATTGTTTTGCTCTCCATGTGCGTCGGCTCCGGTGGAGAAGCAACCTCATCGTCGTTTGAGGAGTCGGGAATTGGTGCCACCACTTGTGAAAGGTTCGAAAGATTGAGTGCAGTCCCCTTATCAGCAATATGAAGTTCAGCTTTCAGAGATTTTCTTTCGTCAAGTAATCCCTCATCGATCGCAGATTTCTGATCAATCGGTTCTTCATTTTCTTTTCTCGGTGGTAGCGTGGATTGAGAGCTTATATGAGCCTTGGTCACCTTGGATAGGTTCACGCTCCTCGTCGCTTCTTGATGACGGCCGGTTTGATCAGGCCGAGTGGATTCATTCCGTGAAGGATCCTCTATACTGGTCTGATGCGTTTCGGGCTCAGTCTCTACCACTTTCGTGTCAGTCACGGCCTTGGATCCAGGATCCTCCTCTGGATTGTCCAAGAGCACTGGTCTGTCTGAAACGTCCGTCTCGACGGTAACTTCCGCGTTCGAATGGGCGATATCTTCGGGAGCAACATCGGATGTATCATCCGCAATGTCTTCGTCACCTCTTCCTTTGTCCGTGACTGTTTCAGCATGTAGAGGGAGAAGCGGCACATCCTCGTCGACAGTGTCCGGTTCTCCGACGTCATCGCTTGGTGCTGCATCGGCTGGCTCGTCCAAAGTCCGCCGTCGGGTACGACGAGCGGCAGGTGGTGAGCCTTGCTCCGATGGAGCGACTCCGGGAGATGCACGTGATCGTCGACGCCGCGACTGTTGTGGAAGAGGTTTAACGGGTTTCTCTGCATTCTCCGCAGGCGTGTCTTCATCGTCATTCGAGGTAACGCCGCTCTTGGTATCGGCTTCTGGTTCTTCATCTGTCTGATCCGCAGGAGTAGAGCCTCGCGGTTTACGAGAGACAGACACCGGGGGAACGGGGGAGGAAAGAAGCTTTCGAGCCTGGGATCGGGCGGATCGTCGTGTCGCGGGCATGACGGATTCTTCTTTACGATGGTGTCGGGATCTGAAGTATGTGGACGACTCGGCGTACGAGAGGGTACGCTATTCCTCCTAGTTCGATTCACGAAATTGGATGAAAGGCGATGGGGTCAGACCTCTTGCGCAAAAGGCCGCTTCGCGATTCGTGCAACAAGAAAGAAGTTGTCGCAATGTGTTGACAGTCGTGTTAAGCGCCCAGGTTTGAAGCGCTCTTCGAAAGACAATGAATCAGGGTGCGTCCAGTGTACGACTTCGGCGCAAGTAAAAACGATTGCCACTTAACGCACAAAAAGAGGAAAGGTTAATAAATTCATTGCGTTGAGTGAAGCCAGTAGCCGACATCAGTCCTCGTTCACCATTAACTACAATTCATCTCACCTTCGTCCACTGTGCACCAATCCACAACACTCAGAGGATGTTTCGACGTCTGTTCTTCCGCAAGCGACAGCAACGTATTCCTTGGTAAGGGGAGAGTGATCAGTATAGGTCTCGAGGCAACGTTGGCGTTTAGTGTTGAGCGTCGATTACGTTATTGAGGTTTCATTCAACTTCCCCAGCATGTCAATGACCAGCCTAATCGAACTTGTATTTCCATAGTACAAACAACCAATTATTTAATTTAAGAAATCAATTTTGTTATCACGGCAGTATTCTCGATTTCGGTTACAATTAAACACTACTACAGTAATCCAGTAGGAGTCATATCATCTACAATCTACAGTACTGTTTATATTCTATATATAGTATACAGTTCTAGCTTCGAGTGCCTGTACCCTCATTATATTCGTACTCCAGTACGGATACCATACAAGTGTACTACACTCCGAGTACTCTACCAAATCACCATCTTCGTCACATCGCCTTGGTACCTGGTACCTGGTACAGTATACGATTCTCTCTGTCGCCGTTCACATCTTCACGCCAACGACTGCAGCGCTTCAGCATCCTGGCACTGTTATAGTGATTGGTGATAAGTGCGGTAATTCAATGTGTATCACACATCAGAAGCATGAGCAGCCTTCATTACGAATATGCCGAGCATACCTTGGACATTCTTCGACCTATCCTGTTTCAAAACAGGGGTGGCAATGCCGATGACGGTGACAAGGATGACAACTTAGAAAATCCAGATCCATGGGCTCAAGTTATTTCCCAATTGATCACCACAGAGATCAAACATGATGTGGCCCTTTGTCTTTTGGCTGAGGTGTTGGAGGACAGCGCAGGTGTGGCTGTGGATTCAGCCTTGGATGTATGCGGTCCGGCGGCGTGTCTGGTGGCGTCTTCCTGCATATTGTCGGATCTGGGTGGATCGACGACTTCATCTGCGTCAACAAATCTTGTCACAGCTCTTCCTTTGGTCTTCAGAACTATACGAAGGCAATATCTCACGAAACCATTGGACGACGCAGACGATGTATCTCATGTTCCACGGGACTGACAAACTAGATGTTGAGATGATATCACAGATACTGCTACGTCTCCCCGTTTTAATTAGCAACGCCTGTCTCGCTCAGAAACTTCAACTCCCAGCATGGGCAATTCGAACGAACTTTTTGACACGGCTTATTCAGTGTTCCACATCACATCGTTCCACTTTGATGCGCCGCATGGTCCAAATGGGTGCAAGTGATTTGGTCGCGATTGGACTTGCCGACAACGTGCCGATTTGCTGGCCAGCGATTCCTACCACGCGTGACCGACTCAATTTATTGAAGTCCATCGTGCGGCTCACAGTAAAACAAAGTGCGCCATCATCAAGGAGCTGGAAGGATGTGTGTGAGGACGAAGTGATCCCTCCTCTGCGAAAGCGCTGCCTACCTCCGCTGACTGGATCACATAGTCTCGCTCGACAATTTTGTAAGACTCTTTTGCTTTCCAATCCAATAGCAAGCACACCCCGCTCCAATCGAATCTTAGCGCACGCCATCGCACTGCTATTGAAAGAGTGTGCCGTGTCAAATGATAGTGGCTCAGAAGATAGCGATGATGACGACCAACGCCCAAGAGATCCTTCATCGGTACTCGAGGCTGCCGTCAAGGACATGGTTTCCACGTGGAACGAACGACGCTTTGTACAGAAGATCCCTCCAACGACTCAAAGGCTGGTAACTTATTTTTTGCAAAGCTCGCTCTCCCTCCTAGATAACCTAACCGTCGCTTCCCAAGTATCTACATCTTTAATCCGCGGCGTTTCAGTCCGTTTGGAGTCAAGCCTGGTGGGAGTTAGGGTAGATGGAATGCGGATCGCTGAGCTATTGGCAGCACACTTGGGTGGTGATGTGCACTTTGACGAACTTGAAGAAGCTCATGATGAGCTTCGTGATGAGCCATTTCCAGCAAATGAGGAGGCGACGACTGAACGAGCCACACCGAATCGACACCAACGCAAATATCGCGACCCCGACGCAGAATACGAAACTAGTGATTCAGAGAATACTGATCGCGACGATGATTCGTTAGAGTGGGACGACGAGCTGTTACCTCTTGACCAAGGTGACGACGATGAAGAAGATCTGCGTGAAACGCAGAAACCAAATTACCTCAGAGAATGCTTGGAACTATTGCAAACATCAGAAACCCATCCGCATGCTGCCAGTCGCCACAGAACTGCTCTAGAGTTTCTACCAGAATTGGTTCAGTCAGGCCCATTTGATTTACCCGATGTTGCGGTGCCATTGATTCAACAACTGTTTCGAATGGAAGACAAGTTTGGTATCGATGACTTCGACGAGTCGATCCGTGCTGGTGCTGTGGCCCTGGCTGTCAACGACAGTGTGTGTGTGGGAGACTTCATTATTGGACATATCTTCGATGATGTCTCACTTTCTTCTCGCATGTTGGGGTTGTACACCTTGGAATTCGCAGCGCGAGAACTTAGTGGCGCCCACGCCCTTCAAGGAGGTCGCCAATCTCTACAGGACATCAAATTGAATGAGAAGGTCTCTGGGAAGCGACGACTTGTACCTAACTGTGAGTTCCAGACTCGTCGTTGGGGTCGTCTCAACCACCCCACCCAAAGAACAACTGTCGTCAATCGCTTCATTGATGTTGCTCCTCGATGGTTTTATGGTTTGATCGGCAACTTTATGGATCGCAAAGATGACGTCAAATTGTGGGGTGGTTCCAACGGAGCGAAAACGCTGTCTCACTTGTTGGTAACGCTCGCCACCATTGTCGAATCTTGCTCTGGGACCACCGCACTATCTCGAGAGCTGCTTCAATTTAGTTGGACTTTTCGCACTTCGGAGGACGGCACACTCCGCTCGGCCGTTTTGGTCGCTGTGGCGAGCAGTTTGGGAACCTGCGATGATGCTACTTTGGTTCAAACTCTTTCTCGCGGTGCCATGGACCTACCCAGCTACCTAGACAACATTATTCAGACAGATCCAGACGAAAGGTGTCGGCAGCTTGCGCAGACTATTGCTAGGAATGTGCTCCAGATCCTGCATCGTCAAGGTGACAAGCAGATCCTTTGAAGCGATTGGAAGTTGCAAGACTAATAGGAAAATAGGAGGAGGACATAGCTATTTCTTTCATTTGAATAGCATTCTACCTTCATCCAGTTTGGCGTAAAACACAGAGATGCAACGACACCCTGTTCTTTGCATGGCCTTTCTATGTGCGCGTGAGCTGAATATTTGCGAAGGACGTTAAAAGGGATATAATGATTGTGCACCTAACGGGAGACAATCATCCTTGCGACAAGGGAGTCTAGATCTATGCTTTCGACACGTACCGATTGGATTCAGAGCAGCCTGCAAATGCGTTTTACAAAAATCAAAAGGGGCTGAGGCCACTTCACCACGCTTCATTAGCAAAGTGTCCGCCTCCACCGCCTCCGTAATTACCACCATAGCCTCCTCCACCGCCACCGTAGCCTCCTCCACCACCATAACCGCCGCCACCACCGCCGCCGCCACCACCTCGATTGCGGTCACCACCACTTTCATATCGCACATCACGGCCACCAAAGTTTTTGTTTCCTCCTCCGCGACGACCCCCTCCTCCGCCTCCGCGACCACCACCGCCTCCACCACCGTATTGACACATTTGAACCAACCACGATGGCACTTCTTGGTTGTTCTCATCCAACAAGTCTCTCAGCTCCCTAATGACGTTGGTGTTCTTTTCGTTGACAAACGATAGAGCCGCCCCAGTGTTTCCAGCACGACCAGTACGCCCGATGCGATGAACATAATCATCAATGTTTGTTGGCAAATCATAGTTGACAACTTGAGTGACATTTGGAATATCAAGGCCGCGAGCGGCTACATCGGTGGCAACCATAACGGGGGTCTGACCACGCTTGAAACTGCGCAACGATTCTTCACGTTCACGTTGAGACTTATCGCCATGAATGGAACACGCTGGGAAGCCCCTGCTGCACAGGATGTCTTCTATGTAGTCACACGAACGCTTTGTCTCCACGAAGATAAGAATGAGACCATCTTCAATCGTCAACAGGAAGCGCATCAGCGTGTCAAGCTTGTCGTTGTTTTCAACATACTCAACAGTTTGCGTGACGTCCTTGGAGGCGGATCCGACTCGACCAACGGTAAGAAAGATGTAATCTCTCAGGAAGTCAGAAGCCAATTTCTGAATGGTTGGGGGGAAGGTGGCTGAAAACATCATCGTTTGACGATCTTCGCCCCGCGGCATCCCTTCTTCCTCGACAATGCGACGAATTTGGGGTTCAAACCCCATGTCCAACATGCGATCCGCTTCGTCCAGCACCAAGAAACGTACATTGTTCATGGCAAGACGTCCACGTTCAATCAGGTCGACCAAACGACCCGGGGTTGCCACCAACAAGTCAGCACCGCGATCAATATCACGCAACTGCTCCCTCACATCGGCACCTCCGTAAACCACGACTGAGGCAATGCCACTACAGTAGGTAAACTTCTTGGCTTCTTCATGAATTTGCGAAGCCAACTCGCGAGTTGGTGCCAGTACAAGAGCTTCAGGATAAACCTGACGGCGAGCATTTTCTGGAGGAGCCTGCCCGCCGTGCTTGAGCATGGCCATAATGATGGGGAAGAGAAAGCCAGCTGTCTTTCCAGAACCAGTCTGGGCACACGCCATCAGATCACGACCGGCAATTCCGATAGGAACGGAGTACTTTTGGACAGGAGTAGGTTTGGTGTATCCACAGAGCATAGCGTTTCGGTACAGATCCTCGCCGATGGTTTCAATGGTGTAAGCGTCAATAGGGTCTGGAATATTGTCGCCAGTAGATTCAACAGGGATTTTGTCATAGTTGTCGAAGTTGATACCGGTAGTTTGGCGATCGGCCTGCTCGAAGAGCTGACGTTCAAGACGTTTATCTTCTTTCATGTCACCATGAAACCCGCGCTGATTGACGCGACCCTGTTGAGAGTAGCCACCCCCACCACCCCCCGAACGACGATTGTCATACCCGCCGCCACCTCCTCCAGAGTCGATGTTAGTCCAACGAGAGTTCGATGTGGGCGGAGGTCGGGGAGCTGAGCCGTTGGAGGTGCCACTATTGCTGAAGGATCCGCGACCACCACGCCCCCCATCGAATCTTCCTCCGCCGCGATCATATCCGCCTCCACTTCCACGACCACGATCATCGTATCCACTTCCACGGTTGCGATCGTCGTATCCGCCACTGCGGCCTCCACCGCCGCGATTATCACTGTAAGAAGGGCGACTGTTGCCCCCGCCACCAGAAGTGGGGGCTTCACTTCCACCACCCTGAGAGTTTCTCAGATGCGGTGGTACATACTTGCTGCCTGTGAGTTGCAAGTCTGAGTGAGAGAGTGTGGCTTTAAAACTCGTTGCTGCTGTTGTCATTTAAATCAAGTGTGGAATTTCTACTTTTTATGGGATGGTTGATGGGTGTGGCCAACAACTACGAACAGTAGCATTGACCGGTGAAAAAAGACCGTCTGAGAGTTTCAAAGTTTCATCCGAAAAAAGGGGGTACACGGTACGTACACTACAAGTACTACAAGTACAAAATGCACATTTTCAATACACAATACGCAGTGTGCAGCATCGGACAAAACACAAATCGCACGCCAGGACGGACGGGAAATGACAGTCACGTACTGCGAGTACAGTCGAAACAAGCATGATGCATCCCTTGAAGCACTTGGGACTTCACCTCCATCGTTCCACCCATATCAACATCCCACCAGCAGTTTCAAGACTGATCATGTCACCCAAGAACGCACCATTTTGCATAACACGAAGAAAGAAACGTAGCCTTGGGGGTTTCCAAGAGAAAAAGTGTGACGATGAATCCACCATCTGCGGTTGGTCGGAGCATGTGGTGCAGAGAGGGGTTCGCTCGTACGGTGGACGTACCTAGAAGGACAGAATGTGTTTTCGTGCCAGTACTAGTACCCTGGTTCAGTCGTACGGGTACGTGCAGCACGGTACACAGGACCAACGAGTCTCCAGGTTGTTAATTAAGGCGATCCGGCCGGCGCGCCTTCAGACGCCATTATTAGTTAATTGAGGCGCCAAATTCAGACCTCAAGAAGGCGCTTGGGTTAGGGGTTCGGAAACCTAGGGTTTTAAAGGGTTACTGTAGTAATATACAACGGTACATTGCGACAGTACGTTAGTATCTCGATGGTACAGTGTGGATCTCGCACACAGTAATACGATAAGCTAGTACTACTGTCATATTATGTTGTACAAGTACGATTTCTACGCTTGTATGTTTACCTCGTAGATCGTACGTGATGTCGCAAGGCGCGATTTTGAGGTCTCTACTACTAGTACCACATAAAAATGGCCTTGGCCCAATAAAATGGCTTTGAACCAATCTCTTGTGAAATTCAAGGAACTCTACACAAAAACAATCCATTTTCCATAATTTCACACCGTGACCTATTATAAAGCTCTCCTCAGATAACCAATAGAGATATGTTCAGCTGATAGAAAAGCATTTTAATTGCTCAATTCTCTGAAAAATGCATACTGCAGATGAGGCGTCAAAACATTGTTGCACGACCATTTTTCACATGTCGAGGATGCCCTCCCAATTTCTACAAGCTACAGTTCTGTATATTTTCATACGTTTGAGAGAATTCCACTTGGCGTTCGTTCTACACTGTGTGGTACAAACAGCTCGTACAAACACCTGTACCAATACAAATTTCGATTGACGATTCACTCATCAAACTCTTGTGAAAAATATTAAGAACGGAATATAAAATATTATCTATATATGTATTTATATTTATACATGACTTTGAACCAGTAAATGAAAAAGGAAGATCTGTATATCATCGATAGGCAATTCGGATCTTGCTCCAGTACTTTGATCATTCCTCATTGCTGTTGACAAGCAGATAAAGGATCAATGATATAAGAACTGTTCGTTGAACATTTATGTTTCTACGGAGATATAGTAATTTAAAACTCTTGTGAAACTATTGGTTCCAAGCCATTTTTATGTGGTAGTAGAAGGCGTTTGAGCCTTAACGGAAGGCAGGCGCCGTAATTAAACACCCCTGCGTATGTCCCCTAATCGAGCCGATCGAGCTTTTCTACAACAATCGACTATTTTATTTATTATGCAAATAAAATTAAACATTGCCTTTACCTACGAATCTCAGGCAGCTCCTCTAAGGATTGAAATACCCTACCCCGTAACAGTAATCAGTAGAACTCAGTACGTCTGTACCGAACTTCCGGTGCTGGCCGGCTTGATTAGGGGACATAGGACATACACGGGCTACTTCTAACGGGTTGTAGTAGTACTACAGTAGACAGATACTGTACAAGTTCTTTACTTGTGTACTGGATTATGGTGTACTGTTGGCGTTTTGTGTATTCATGTCATATTTCCAGGACAAGTATCCCGTATCCAGGCATATGTTCATCCTTCATCCTAACAAATCAATGCACTCATTAATCGATACTCGATACTCGATACTGAACACTCCAATTAGGGCGATGCTTACGAGTTCACAAATGGTGCACAAAAACAAAGGGGACTGTCCCATTTGCAAAAAGTAGCCAAAATACCTGAAAATATGGCACAATCGCAAAACAAACTGGCCTGTCTCATTTTTGAAACCGGGTCCCTTTGCAGATTTTCACAAACGGGCCAGTCCCATTTGCAAATACCCCGGACAACAAATTGGCCAAAAGAAACGGGCCAGATGGTCATTTGCTCGTATGATCGTGGATCACACCCACCAGAACAAACACTTCTTACTCCATTCAACTCTTCCTTTGTCCCTACTGCTTCAATCTTCACTCTTTGTGCCTCCTTGTAAGGCCTACAAGATGGCACAAAACAATTGACAAAATGTGCAATGGCTGTTGGCTCTCGTTTGAACAAGACTCGACGTTCGTTGTTGTGATTCATCAAGTCAATACTAGTAGGAGCAGTACCTTTTTCTCATTTCCCGATTTGATTTGTTATAGTTGCTGACACAGACGGATACCTACTTCTGACAAGATCACTCCTCCAGTGGCAGCAACCGCCTTGTCACCATCTGAAATGTCATCCAGGACAACACTGTTGGGGTCATCGTCAGAACTCATCATCATTGTTAACCGTATTGAAATGCTTAGAATGGAGGTTTTGTTGTGAGCATCACAAAAGGGGCAGAGGAGTTTTTGCTCTACACATGATTGTATTAGGAAGAACTATATCAAGAAGAAGGAATCAGAGGAACATGAACAACAAACATTGCTGTCACATGCATAGGCAACAATCTTTACTATGGATTCAAATTTGGATAATCCCAAATGAGTGGTGAAAACTGATGAGGCTGTACAGTTGGTGATTTTAAGATTGTGAGGAGCTAGGCTTAAAAAGTTTTTTCAACTTTGATTGCCATCAGCCATGATGAAAGATGAATCCAACCAACTATCTCAAAAATCCAAGTTGAATCACAACTCATTTGTTTATGGACACTTGGAAACTTCGAAACTTGGATCAAACTTGGTTTGTTTGGACACCAGAACATCATAGGGAAACCAACTAGACTTTTTTGCAATACTGTAACTACCTCTAGAGTATAACACAGATCTATTTTACCTCTAGTAGAACAGCGTATACGGTAGAGTGTTTCTATGAATACAGACCCCACCTGTACAAGTACCCTGGTACTGACATGAGGACCAGAATGGGAAGCATTCCAGTACTAATGTACTCCTCACTCCTCACTACCAGGTGGCTAGACATGCGGTACAAGTACTGGTACCAGTTAATAGTTTATAGGTGGCAAAAACGAAATAATGTACAGTACAATCAGGGATGGATTAAATACAAATTTCCATTTGAATAAAATGACCTTTAATATTTAATTAATAAAAGATGTATTTAACTTGCATAAAAGGTACCCTCAGTTTTTCTTTTATTATGATCAGTCGTCGTTCTCCAGACTCCAGACCGACCCATCACTGCTATCATGATCAGAATGCATAGAATGAATATCCTCCTCATGAAGATGAGGATATCCAGCAACACTAGGTCAAGGCATGTTGTTGGTCTTCACAAACACCAGTTTCTCAACTGACTTCGTAGCTAAACGATTCCTCGCTTTTGCGTGCAAGAATCCAAATGTGGAGAAATTCCTCTCGGAAGCAGCACTAGAGGTTGCCATACTGAATACCTTAACTGCAATCTGCTGCAGGTCAGGCCATGTCGAACCATCAGACATCCCGAACTGGAGTGCACTCTTACTTTTCTTTTCCAGAACTTTGTAGCGGATGGAATTCAAAGCTTTTTCCCGAGTTGCAGAAATATGGAAGTCTGTGTATTGGAGGAAGATTGCCTCTTTACTTTCATCCGTGGAGATGCCATCCTTGTTTGAAGTCAATGGAATTGTGCAGACAACGTCTTTGATTGAACGCCGCTTCTCGGTAGATAGCCCAGATCCCAGGAAGCGTGGATCGAGTAGATAGGCGATTCCATGGGCATTGCCATACAGAAATTCAAATCGTGATCTGCATCTACACTTCACATACTGACACTCGGTCTCTGAGATAACACCTTGCCTTTCCAACTCATAATATGCCTGCACAATAGCAAAGGAGTCAGGAGTGACTTCTGATATCGGAACATTGTCAGCTTGATACTTGACTATGAGTGCATCAATCGGACTGAGAAGTGCAAGCGCTTTTTGCAGCAATCCGACAAAGTTCTCGTTGCCGACAAGGTCTTTCAACCTCATTCGATCCGCTTTCTGCTTTGTGCTACCTGAAACAAAATCACGGGCTGCTGTTATTGCATGAATAAGGCGTTCTGAGTCAAGTACAGTTTGGCACATATCTTGAATTGTACCCCACCGAGTTGGAGCTGATCTTGACAAGGCTCTAACACCGGCTGACTGCTGGGCCTCCATCAGCTGAGCCTTCACTTGGTGGTGATGAATGAAAAAGTTCACAAGCGCCTTGACGCCATCAACAAAATCAAACATCTCTTCGAAAGGATACCCATCTGGGAAAGTTGCCGCAGCTTCCCCTCGCTTCTTTGTCTTAGATGCACCAAAAATATCTTTAACTATAAGATGTAAACCATGGGGACAGCAACCTTGAAAAAACATTGACGGGAATTTAGTTGATAAGATAGCCCAAGCATTTCTGTTCGCACTTGTATTGTCTGTTACAGCACCAGCAAATGTAGTGTTGGGGTGCAGTGTTATAACCCTTTCAATGTCGCCAGCAATCCATACTGCACTGTGGCCTTGTTGCCCAGCAGTTGATACGGACTCAAGAAAGTAGGTAAAGTCTGGTGATGTTGCCATGCAGTTCACAATCGGGTCGCCCTTTACATTTGACCATCCATCGGATGTGATGCACACAGTTGTTTTGCACATTCGTGCATCAACACCTTTCTTTATGTCTGTGTAGCAAGTATTGAGTAATTCAGTAGCTAATTTCTTTCGATCCGGGAGTAGGTTAGAATCAGGGCGAAGCACTGCAATAGCTTTTGCCAGATGGTATTCCTCAACTTGCTGAAATGCAGCTCCGGTGGCAAAAAAATGCATGGCCAAGTGCATCTGAAATGCTTTCTTTTCCGCTGCTGTGACAGCAGGTAACATGAAGGACCTGATTGATGATTGGCCGCCGGTTGACTTGCAGGAAGAAGTACTTGTCCTAGTTACTTCAGATGAAGGCGAAGGTGTAGATGAAGATGCGGCACTCTCACTATACTGCTGCTGGTAGGGTTGTCCACCGCCGGCGCCCAGTTTCCTCCAACTACTACTACAACCAAGCTTCTTGTTTGGCATAAACCAATCTGGACGTTCTGCAATAGGTTGTCCGCACATATGGTAACAGAATTTGCGGCACCTATTGAGGTGGGATTTCGCAATCGACACTTTTTTGTGATGGTTGATGAGTGTCATGCAGTGCATACAAATTGATGACTTGCTCTTGAAAGGTTCAAAATCATCCGTGAATAGCTGCCAAGCTTCCCTTGCAGCAGGCCGACCTGCTTGAGCTGCAGGTCTCATTGTTTTTGATGAAACAGGTATGATTTGTTCAGGATGACGACGCTCTTGTGCTGATTTGTTGTCTTCCTTGTGAATAGCAAGCTCATCATTCACTGTGTCAGCTCGTGCTGGATTTACATCAATGTAATACTCATCCACATCAACCGCTGGAAAGCCAGCCGCAACTACATCAGAGTTCATAGTTGACTTGCTGTACGTTTAGCTGATCTGAGTTAGGACGAGACGTTGAGTGTTGCATTGCGAGTTGCGAACATGGAACCTGCACACAAGCTCATCACAACTCCTCCCCACCACACATCCGCCTGCTGACACTACATTAAAGAATAAATAAAATTAAATACAAAAAACAGAAGATTATGGCAACATGCCTTTAATGATTAAATACAATAAAAGACAGTTTATTTAAATACAGTTTTCCATCCCTGAGTACAATACCTGGTCTTATGTTTGAGAAAAACTGTTGCTGAGGGACGGACTGAGGATCATACGCAGTAGCTACGCATACCAACTACGAATGATACTTGGCGTTTGGCATGCTTTCGTTACCGTACATGTTCCGTTGTCAACGTCAATTCTTAATTAGGTGATGGCCAACGGATAAATATGTGCTTCAGAATGGCGACACACATGCGAAACATATCGGAAAGCTATATCTTTCGTGCGAGCATTTGGCTCGCTCCTTTCAACGATACCGGGCTGGCTTGCATATTGTCCATGGGATTGGACTGAAGGCATCGGCATCGGTCCCGTTGACCCACATCAGTGCTCAAGAGGAACAAGGGCTGTTGATTCTCACCTTTCACCGCCTACCGAAGTCGTTGCGACCTTAATATCAAACTGCACGTCAAATCAGGAGGTCTGCTCTCTTTGCTGTCAACCGCCTGCATACAGGTATGTAAGTTATGGCGCAGCTCTGCTGACGTTGGAGTGACAGAAATTGAGTTTTCCTTTGCACGTTTGCCCGTCAAGTTGTCGTGGAACGGACCTGTTTCACGATCTTGTTCGCCTTGTTACCCCTCACAATTGGCGCTTCTTGCCGGTCAAAGTGCAACATTCTAACTACCCATCGTCAACCTCTTACTATGGCCATCCATAGACTTCACAGAATGGGATTCTTTGGTCGCCGCAAGAGCAAATCTGCCGACGTCAAGTGTGAAGAGAAGGTGGACGTAACTTCGAGCACTGAAGACTCCAATCATGTCCCTCAAATGCCTTCTCCCCCCAGAGTCTCCAGAAAGATTGCCAAACCTAATTTCGAGCCAAAAATGGAGCACGTGCCTCAATTCATTCACGATATACGAACAAATGAATCAGGAGATAAACCAGCAAGAGCCTTGCGCATGCTTTTTTCTTTGTCCGAGCATCCTTCCGACAATCGCACGGCGATGGTCGATTCCGATCTGGTTCCCACCTTGTTGATGTTTTTGCAATCTAGCGAACGCGGTAGCAGTGAGCAGTACTTGACTTTGTTGGTCTTGAACAACATCTCCATCCCGGCACCGAACAAGAGAGTGAGTGTTGCATGCGGTGTTGTCGGTTCCTAACTCTCTATGGTGACACTCACATAGACTCAAACCTTTCATCAACACAGATTATTGCCGTGGACCACTGCGGTGCTGCTATCTTAGCGAAGTTGTTGTGCGAGGATCCTTCGTGTCACTTGCTTGCGATCATCTTGGTAAACTTGTCGTTTTGTGATGCACAACTGCGCACTGATTTGGCCGACCTCATACCCAGCATGGCATATGCTCTTAAATTGGCCACCATGACTCCTACCGACTTTGAAACGTACGACGAAGAAGGCGATACAGTCGAAGCCAAATTAGAGTATTTACTGAGTAACGAACTGAAGGCCAGACCAGCGCTCAGCGACGTGGACTACAATCAAACTGTTACAGGCGGAGATACCTCGCTTTTTCCTGAGAATCACGTCTATCCCGAAACAGCGCGATGGTGTCTCGCGGCGCTTAAAAATCTCACGCGACCACCAGCCACGACGGGATCTGAAAAGCTGTTGGGATCGGGCATCGTCCCACTCATCATTCGAATCATTACGATAGGCGGGCCTGTGGCTTTCGCAAAATCGACTTCCGATGGGACGCCAGTTCCCGCTGAACCAGATGAAAATGCATATGCAGCGAATGCTCTGAACGCAACGGTGGCTTGGGACTCAAACTCCATACAAGATGCTGCCTTGTTCGTCATTTTGAACCTGTCTGCTGTGTTGCCAGATGATGTTGCTAAACTCGATGGCGTGCATGTCTTATCACTCATTGCGGAGTGCGGTGGAGCCGGTGGAGAGACTCTTGAACAGACGAGCTTGATGCAATTTCAATCCATTAAAGCTGTGAGTATGCACCAAGTGGTGTTATGTTGCTGTACCTTGTTCCACATCATATCCTCACACAACGTCTTGCATGAATCTTTCAGCGTATGGCGCTTTCGTTTATTGTGGGTTCATCAGGACACTTCGGTCAGCCTAGGGGGAAGAATACTACAGCCACATATAGTCACCCAGAAGATTCGGTGATTCTCGTGTCAGACAAGGAAGCTTGTTTGATGGTCGAAATGCTAGCCAACACCCTGCAAAACAGAGCAAAGGAGGGCCCGGGGGGATACTCGGCGGCTACCTTTCATGTTAAGTGGGTTCTCTTTAGTATTCGATGCTTGTTAACACACGCTGCTAATCAAGCTCGATTTTTATCTGCGTGTGGCGTTCGCTTGAACACCTTATTGATGAGGGCCTTGGCCGAGCATTCGATTAGGCATTCGACGGTCTTGGATGCTGAGGCAGCCGAGTACGCAGCCTTTTCACTCTACTTACAATCCAACTATGGGTTCATGGCACGATTTCTACCTGCAGTTTATGGCAATGACGACAAGATTAAAGGCACAGGGAGCCTCGCCGTCAAAGTGTTGACCTCGTACATTCACATGGAAAGTATTACTCCAGCCGGCCGTCACGCGGCGGATCAACTTCTGTTAAGGATGCGATACATGCAATTCAAGGGCTCGGTCGCTGAATTGGCGACTAACCCGATGACAGAAGGCGATTATTTTTTTGATGAAGAATTACTCAAGAGTGCGGAGAACATTATCGTCGAAAAACGGTCACATGGAGCACGACCCAAGGAAGGGATCTTTGATCGGACTATCCTTCGCAGTCGCGCACCCAAGAAGGGAAGCCGTGCGCCGTGGGAGAACCGAACCGTACGGGTCTTCCCGAGTGGTGAGTTCACCGTTGCCGAGAGGATTGATGATTGACCTTTTGATTTGGCTGACTCGTCTTTTCCCGTAGCTCTCTTTGCCGTTCAAGAACTTTCCTTTGGATCATCTCGTGTGCGACATATCGATGCCATCGATGATATTATGATTGCCAATAACATTGCCAACTCGGCCAATGGTGACAAAACTGAATCCTACAATTATTGGTGGAGTTGGCAGGATGCTGCTGGGGAGATTCAACGAAACTTGGAGCGGATGCGATCGTCAGATTCTGCGAACAACTCGTTGTTATCAGGAATGGCAAGTCGGCAGGTCGGTGCCGGTAAAGCGACAGATTCAGGTGGTCCGGTCTCCATTTTCGGACTCACGTGCTGCGCCGTCGATCGAACTCTGGGTCACTAGCTACAGTTATTATTCTAGCTAGTAGTACTATCTACCTTCCATTTAAATCGAACTTTTGGACGCATGCAAATCTGATCAATAGTTGTTGAGGTCACTACGTATACCAGTTCACATACGCCTGACCACTTCACTATTTGCGACTAAATGGGGATGCCGCGTTCTGGCTGCTCAATGATCTGGTCATCATCCTTGACTTCGACGACTGGACAAGGGTCCTCTCCCTCGTTCACCTTGGTCCATCCTCGCGATGGTGGCAGATCACCTGAGCGCACCGTCGCAGGAGCTGTATAGAAATCAATATCTGTGCTTGTGCCAGGTCGGACACCGACAGGGACGATCGAGATATACCAGTGCTTGTTGGAATTATTGCTCACAGAGCACCGAAAAAGCGAAAACGTTTCTTCGTCGCCTTTCCAGCTTCCCTTCTTAATGTACTTTCCGGCTCCGTCGAATGTGCCGTCTCGAATGTACACGCCATTAATGACATCAGATCCAGCTCCCTGAACAATGACCTTCTCATCTCCTTCTCGATAGCGCTGGGCTTCATCGTACATTCGCGAATCTTCATCGTCGTCGTCATCCTCAGAATCGTTGATCCCATGCATGTCTATGTCAGAACGAGGATTGCCCACCACATGCCCTTCTCGGCGTCCAGAAAGGTCGCTGCGGTGCTGGGGCTGGGACTCATCGCTGGCAGTAAGATCACGTTCCATCCAAGACCACAAGGATCGATGCTCTGACATCCAAGCAGCAACAGGTTTCATTTTCATCAACTCCTTCAGCAATTCGACATAGCGGTCGTATGTATATTGCATATCGTTGGAAAACGCCTGGCTGGAACGATTTACTGCAAGGGCTTTCGATGCCTGTAGTAAGCCAATATCTTGATCAGTGAGCCCACCACTCTTGGAGTTTGCCATTATTCTGCTAATACGATCATTTTGGTACGAATCTTGTATACTGACCAGGACGCGGAAGATCACTGAGGCCGTGGCCCACATTTCGTTCCTATCCCAGGCACTCGGGGCCTGAAAATAGCCCTCTGAGTGTTCGTGATAAGGTTGGTTACATCTCGATCCATCGACGTTGCCGCTAGCAGATACTCTGCGAGAGGCTCCGAAGCGCTATAGGCACACGCGTGCAACTCAAACACATCCAACCCAAGCAAGGCAAGCTCGCTTAGGTTGTCGCTCTCATCACTAGCCTTCAGCAAGTCAGACACATCAATTGCAACGCTTTCCTCTGCGGGGCGCGGGACAAGGCTACCGTCCACACTTTCTAGTCGAGCCTCGTCGGAGCGACGAGATAGGTCGGGTCTGAACCCAAATGTATGCAAATCTGACCTTACCCGAGCCTCGTTTGTCTGCGCAGTGTCACGATAATATGCAAGGAAACCCTCGAGACTAAGACAAGGAGCACCCAACCTAGAACCACTTCCGTTGGTTGAAGGATACTTGGTAAGGATGTCCAGGATCTTTTGAGTTGGAACCGGGGAACGGTCAAGACCGCATCGACGAAGATATGCTTCGATGTCCTGCTGATTCATACCAGGGCCGCTAGAGGAGCACGAATCGTGAAAGATTACACTCAAGGCCTTCGACGCATTCTCGGTGAGAACAAAGGTTGCTCGCCCTCTGATCAGTTCTTGCGATTCCTCGACAAGAGGGGCTAAGATCAATTCCTTCATGCCATTGAGGACTCCAAGCGCCTCAAAAAGGGTCACATATTCGGAGGCAACAAGACTACCGCTAGATGATCCTCGACCACTGACATCATTTGCCATGATTTGAGCGGAACCCATCGATAGCAAATGGGATGAAGGACTGCTTTCCTGGCGGGTCTGGGAGTCGACTAATTCATATGACATACTAGCTCCAGGGAAGGAGCAGCGCAATGTCACGGGAGCTTTGTCACGTGTGACGAGGCAAATCATTCTCTCCGGCACATGAGTTTCGTTTAGTCCTGCTCGCAAAAGTGTCCCACCATGCTCGCCATCAGCAGTAGCAATATCGCGAATCAGTGTGAAAGTTCTGAATTGAACCGCCACGACCTTGGCGCAGCTTCAAGAAGCACGTTGATATATGAAATCACCACGCCTATGCTTGACGACCTCGGGGTACCAAGGGTTCTGACGTCTTCTAAAGCCTTCGACGAGCCCTCCAATTTTGTTGGCAATGCAACTTTTCCAAGGTTTTGTTTGAAGGCATACATCTGCTGTTTCCACGCTCCTTGCCACCGAAGTAACGAGGCCTGTTCATCCTCCAGGCTTGCGCACGAACGCACAGCACTTGCGAAGATGACCACTGCGGCTTGTCGAGATTCCTGATCAGGACAGTCAGCGACGTACGTTCGCAACCAATTCGCGCCTACGGTATGAGTTTTCTCAGCAAGCTTTCGCACAAACAGTCTGGCACTCTCAAGGTCAACAGACAAGGTTCCTGACAACATGGAGACCCAGACACCAAGGTTGGCCTTGTCTGCCGCATACAGAAGAACGTCGAAGACGAAAGTGAGCATCATATCCACGATGGCTGCCTGCCATGATATAGTTCCGTCAGTGCCTTGTAAACTTTGTGGCTTATACTTCCTGGAAAGTCGACATAGTCCTAGTAGACCCTTCAGGAAAGTCTGAAACTCAGAATCGAAAAGAAAACTCTGCCATTTGTGAGTAGAATTTGACCTCCGTACATCAGGTTCAAATGCGTCATAGCCTGACGTCTTCGCGACTTTCATGTCAGCTAACTTCCGCTCAATTGTCTCGCTATTCTCCTCCTCGCTTCCCTCCTCCTCGGGCATGGCGGACTTCTTTACCTTTTCATAAAAGAGCATCAGAGCGTTGGCAAACTGCTCGCTTTCGACAGTGTGAACTTGACCATTCGGCCACTTGGTTTCCTTCTTTACCTTGCCACCGAAGCATTCAACCTCAATCAAAGATGGGTCAAAAGGAGTGACATCCTCATCATCAAATTTGTACCATTTGTCGTCCTCAGCTTCTGGATTTGAACGATCCCTGATAAAACTGTAATAGTGGCCACCTTGCGCAACTCCAGCGTGAACAAGTACACCAGCAAGTTTGTAGTCATAGTCGGCGTCTGGAAGGGTATCGAGAGGATCAGCAACGTGATCATCGTCTGCAGTATCCATGGGGGCTGGTCCGTCCTTCTCTTCTCGTGACGCCGCCTTCTCCATGGCTTCAACCCCGTCGAGCGTGTAGCGCTTCATGTTCAACGTCTGCCCGAAAGCACAACGACTGTTCAATTTCACTGTCTCGAATGTGTTGTAATCCAGATCGAAACGCTTTAGCGACAGGACAAGCATGTCGGGAAGTGCTGAAATTGCGGTCCTTAGAACAGTATCCGTGTTTTTCTTGCATCGATCACAAAACACCTTGTTGTTGCCCTCCATGTATTCCACTTCGCACATTGTTTGGAGCGCCTCTTGAATGTCCGTTTTACCTCTGATTTGGCAATCGATGCTCATGAGATTTTCCTCTCGATTTGTCTTCAGCCCGCATTCCTTGCATACCTTCTGTTTGGTTTGCTTTAAACCGAAGCTGTGCTCAAGGTAACGAAACTGCTCTGGTGCCCACCGCTTCAAAGCTGTCTCCATTCGATCGAGGAGCTTCATAGCAAATTCAGAGGCGTCATTCTGTTGCCACACATCGAATTCCAGCTTCAGACAAGAGCAGGCCTCCACGAAGGCACGAGGGTCGAAGCATCGCCCTCGCGACCCCTCATCTAGATGGATAAATGTGCGTTGCACCTCTTCAAACAAATGGCGTGCCCGAGCTTCGTCCTCTGATTCTTGGATCGTATCGTCGTCGTCTCCGATATCTTTCACGGTTTCACTAGTGCATTCTCCGGCTGCACCGGGCTTGCTGGAGACGATCTCAAAAACGCCAGTCTCCTTCCCAGGACGGCCTTCAGAAAGCATGAACTCGTCGGGCAGTTCTGAAGGAATTCCATCGAGGTCGTCAGGGGATAAAAGTTGAGTCGCTCCTCCGACCGCAGTAACGGGCAGGGGACAATATTGGATGGTATGCATGCCAGTGACACTGTCATAATCGAGCACGATTGCGTCGTACGAAACTCCCGTATCCCACTGCAGTGACACTCGCTTTCCGACAAGCTCGCGGCCTTTCCCTGCTGCTCCGCCGCTTGATCTAAGCCTCTCGGGAAGCGGAGCAGCGCACATCTTCTTGCGAAGATCGTTCATCATGAAAAGCTGTTGAAGAAAGGAATTCATATAGCACGTGCAACCTTGATTCCTCAGACCTGAGTACTTCGAAGGATTCCTTAGGGACGTCCTGCTGTGCCCTTCGTCTCCGCTACCAACATGGCCCCAACGGTGACGAAGGAAAGGAGCAGCAGCAGAAACAATCCCGTTGATTCTCTTCACAAGGGCAATGTATCCTTCACTTCCACTGCATGATCGCGCTGCAGCAGCCACGGCATCGAATCCAAGCTGGCGCGATTCCTTATCGCAGCAAATAGCCACAACGGAAGAGGAACCACCAGGGCATAAGAAACCATCAAAGATCGCTCCCATCATATCAATGAGAACCTTGTCCGACCTTCTCAACTTAGATTTCGGCGGTGGTGGGAGAGTGCCTGATCTGCCAATTACTTGTTCTGACCATCTTGAAACGTCGAAATCCTTCAAAAGGGTATCAGTTCCAACAGCAAGAGCGCTACCTCCGCCGGTCTCGACTAATGCTCTCAACAGCTTGAGACAACCACACAAAACGCCGGTCGCCGCGTCCACAACAGCAGAGTCGCTCGTTGGACGAGGGCAGGAAGCCAATTTCTTGCAGACAGCCGTACCGAGGGCTTGCAGCTCCTTTTCGGACGCCTTCATGCTCATTCCAGTAGTCCGGCTTATCTCGTCGTCAGCGCACACAAGCTTCTTCATTACATCAAAATAGTCCGCTGTAGCGTCCGAGTTAACGTCGATAACGTCAAGTGCACCAATAAGCCAAGGGAGTGCGTGCTTGGCAAGCAGAGGAATCGAAAGAATCAAATCGTGCATATTTTTCCTAACCTTTGACGAGGTTCCACCAGCGGAGTTAGTTCGAGTTGCTTCCGGTCCACCTTCCCAAAGGAGCAACGAGATCAAAAATTTCTCAGCCATTCTATCGGGCAACGAGACAAACGCTTCGGTCGTTTTGTGCGACATGAATAGAAGCCGGAGAAACTTCATGACATCGGATATGGTTGACGTTGAAATACCATCATCTGCAACCACCATGGCGGTGAGGCTCCTCAAGAGTCCTTCCGCACTCGACAAAGATTCAAACGAGCGCACGCCCATCTCATCCAAAACACCTGAGCTGAGGTTCTCTTGCAGTTGGTTGAACCGGCTGTTTCCGAAGAGGCAACACTTTAAGATTCGCAACGCGGATGCATCGCCCATCCTCCTTTGGCTCTGAACGCTTTCATATCCCGAGGATGCGAAAAAAGCGACAACGGCGTCGAAGCCACCTGACTCAATAAAGCCCCGGCGGAACGCAATCGCATCAGCTCTCATATCTGAATCTAATTCCCTCTGCCTTGGCTGCGGAAGGGTGGTCAGGATCTCAGGAGCTGGTTGAAGAAAAGAGTCGATAGCCTGCAGAACATAAACGGACCGTTGGTAGCTTCGCTTGTTGAGTAATGATAACCATTCCGAGGGGTCACTCATCGGTGTATCGTCACTCGAAACGCCAGCCATGGACCGTACCTTCTCTCCGATTCCACCATTCGTGGGCATTGCAAGCAGTAGGTCCCAAACAAGTTGGTGGGGATCTGGGTGATTCACATTCGTCGATAGCGTCGTGCGCCATGGCAATGCTTCGAGAATGGATAGCAGCGTTTGAAACATCTTGTCAGCAAAACCGTCTTTGTGGTTGCTGAAGATGTCATTAAGGTCGAGGACAGAGGTTTTACGACTTTGTGGCTTCGGTTGAATTGGAGTTGGTGTCTGCGACTGGCGGTCGGCAAGGACAAAGACCATTTCACATCCATGAACGATTCCCAGTTGGTCAACAGTAGAGTCGTTGGGAACCACATTGAGACTCATTTGAGACGAGTCACCAATGTTCTCGCGGTTGCCACTTCCTGCAAGCCTGCCGCTAGCTGAAATCGGCTTCACAAACGTAACTCGACACTGACAATGCTCGGCAACTTTGGATTTGACGGATCCGAGAGTTTCCAGAGGATGGACATCAATCGAAAATCGCATTTGAGCCTGCCTTACCGGCTGCCCTTCTTGTACTTGGGCATGGGTGGCGGTTCGCTTCGCCAGATGCTGATTCGACGATAGCCAGACTGCCCACGCATCCCATGTGGCAAACGTCCGACAACATCGGATAACGTGTAGTCTTTGGGTAAGCTGTTCAGGGAATCAATTGCAGATGTCGTCACGGACCGACCGCTGCTGCCTTCCTGACCAACAGCAGCATTCAAGATTCGAAGGCAACGCTCAGCGGATCGTTCAGATGCCGGGTCCCTAGCGTCTAGCCCTCTCTTGACCTGTTGAAGGCACTCAAAAACTCTGTCGCCGAAGTCATCATCATCATCTGTCTGCATTGCTTCACCAGCAGCCCTCGGTGGTCCCGACGACCAGGCATTATTTGTCCGGTTCATAGATTCCGTGGAAGAATAAACTGCCAAAAGGTCCTTCATCGCAATCAATGCTACAGAATCGTCTCCAGTCGTCAGGCAAATTCTCCAAAGGGCATTGAGGGAAGGCCCAGTAGAGGCGTTCGGTGTTTGTCGCAAACGTTTAAACAGTAGCCGAAAGCTTTGGTATGCACGCTTACCCATTACGTCCCAATCCATGGTATCAGAGCACATGAGGTCGACGAAGGCTGAAATTCGAACTTCATCCGAAAAAGCAGCCGTGAGACCATCATTTGGAGACGGAACATCAAGATGCTGAGGCTGTGGGAGCACAACCGGGGTTCCAGTGAAAGAAGATGCGCTGGCAACAAAAACCATCAGTTCTTCGCGATCTGCAGGAATGATGCACAACCTCCATAAATGCTGCAGTTGAATTATAGATAATCTCACAGACTCCGAGATTCCATACACGCAACGGAGAATTCGCAGGCGGTCGGACAAAGGCGACAAATCGCTGGCTTCCAGATGAAAAGACTATTAGTCAAGGGAAGCGAGTGTGAGTCAGATTCTTGGAGTCAGATCATTCGAAGACTACAAAAGACATACCTTCCGAGGGGCCAAAGCAATGTTCTTTCGTCGCGACATGAAGGCAGTTAGTTCAGAAAAAACAAGGGATGCCAAGGCTCCTTTGTTATTAGTCACAATTTCTTCTGTTTGCTCTCGAGGGCAAGCTTCCAAAACAAATTGTGTTAATTTGACCATCCGCAATGCCTGCACTTCGTCAATTCCAGGAGTTTGTTGGAGTACATTTCTGGCCAGACTCTGTGTGCAGGACTGGAGAAACTTCTCACGGTGCTTCTGACCCAGTGGCTCGCTCCTCAATTCGTTCGCCACATACCTCTTCAGAAGATCATAGCTTTTCAAAGACGAGGCATCTGGATGAGTCAAAACTTCCCACATGAGACCTAAAATGAACGATCTTGCATCATCGGACAGAAGCGAGTCGTTCGGAGTATGGTTCGCAATGCACGAGCAGAACTCTGCAACTTCAACCATTGAAGAATGCAGAGACTCCTGCACTGACTGAAGAAGCGAAATAGCCAGTTTGTTCGGCAACGACGGTAGAATGGAGACAAGCAGATGGTAGATTTCGTTTGAAACAGCCGTGTCAGATTTTCCAGTGCAAGTCTTCCAAGCCAACAAGAGGTGCGACTCTTGTAAGCAGAACGCATTGGGACCTGGAAGCGTATTCGGAACGGCTGCGAGGGTTTGGTCTCGTAAACACATGAGGGCGAGAAACTCGATGAAAGGAATCGATCGGTGAACCACTTCCCGGTGCAGCGATGCCCCGAAGACGAGTTCGACGATTCTGTTGTCAATTGCCCACTTCGCCAACTGATGCTCCAATGTGTTGTACTCTTGACCTTCCGGCACCATCAGACCTACACCCTTCAATCGCGGTGGCGGTTCAATGCCGGAATTGCGGCATGTTAACCATCCAGCAGGAGGAGGCTCCGTCTCCTCGTGCTCCTTACTCTTGTGCTGATAGTAATCGATGTCACGGTCTGTACCAGGCTGCTCTTCGTCAGCCTCCGACAAAAACCACCACTTCTGCTGAGATCGCATGGTACAACGAAACAAAGTAAGGTTCTTGCCGACTCCCTCCTTCTCGGTCGGTTGAACCCTCCGCTCATAAGAAATTTCAACCCCCTTCTCGGCGTATCCATCAGGAGTAGTGACGCCAGCGAATGTATAACGACCATTAACAAACGCGACGCCAGCACAGGATACATCAAAAGCCTTCGGCGGTGGACGATGTTCTTGCGACGCATCAATCAACTCTTTCAACTGTTCCCAACCGAAGAGCCTAAGTGGGAGTGATTTCGAACTGATCAGGAGCAACACTAAATCTCTCCAAAAAGAATAAAACTGATAGCACTGCTCGCGTTTGACAGTAACAAGACGATCGAAGATGCGTTGCAGATCAATGCGCACAGTGTTCACCATATCAGTCTGCAACATACGAATAGTCTCATCACTCATGGAGGATATGTAATTCATGGCTGCATGTCCAACCAGGACAGCGTCATCACTCATTCCCTGGATTCTGGCGTCGCTTGGAGTGGCTCTAAAAGGAACAGCATCCGCAATTGCATTCAAGATTTGATGCAACAATTCGAGTGGGGGAAAGAGGGGAGTCGGAATGCGAGACTCCAAATATGCTGCGAGCGCTGAAAAGCCGCCTTCCGCGCGAAAATTTTCGATCATGCGAAGTCGCACTTCCGGCAATCCGTTAAGATTATTGACATTCCATCCCTTGCTTCCCTTGTAGTATGCTTTTTTCCGATTGAACACCAAAGCCAAAACATCGAGCAACACACACTCGCCATTTCTGGCTTGCTGAATCTTTAAGTCCTGAGCAATGATAATCACAGCAAGCGTAAGAGAATCTTCCACACAAGTACGTTCATGTTGACCAATCTTGGACGGCTGTTGTTCAACCAGGATGCCAATAATATGCTTCAAATACGTCTCAACGAAAGTTCGTGCTGCCTTCTCAGCCTTAAGGTATCGGTTGACGCCGTCCAAAGAATCCACAGCATTTTTCCAAACAACTAAGGTGGGGAGAGGTAACAAAGTTAATTGAGTATTGAAAATAGGCTTTTCCAAGTCCTTCACAAGCTGCGAACATCTGGGCGTAACAGATTCTCTACAATATTTTTCCAAACAACGAAACTCGTGCGACAGTAGAATCCTGGTACAGGCTCAACGTGACAAAGTCACATGACCTCGGTAGCGATGCAATTACTCACCAGTCTGACTCTTGTCGATTCCTTTCGCGACTTCTTCCCAAAGCAACAAGACAGGACGGGGGACTAAAATGGTGGTATCCCAAACATAGGGATCACCTTCGACAGCCTTCGGATCCTCCTCCATGGCATTTGGAGAGGGCCACATCATTTTTGACGTGACGATTAAAGCGTGCCTTCGGCCGCAATTCGAAAGCGATCTTAATGCACCGGCTACGGTAGTACCAGAACTACTGACCAACATCACGTCCATGCAGTCTGAACTCTATGCATATGAACAATGAACACGGTGGTGCGTCGTGCCCCAGAAGCCAGAAGTCAGAACTCCGAACTAAACAGGGAGGCGGCTGTCGGACAGGCGTTTGTAGGAATTGGCTACCACAGTACCGGTACGCTAGTATGCTCAAGTAACCTTTTAGTTCGTAGCTGGTACTGTACTAGTACTGTTACCTTGTACAAGTATGCATACTGATTCTACAGTCCTTGGTAACGTCGAGCATCCATGTTTGGAGAACTACAAGTATTGTACTCAGTACCGTAGTATACAGTACCTTGAACCCTTAACGGTACTCGGAGTATCATGTAGTACTCTATGACACTACTAGTTGTGAGTGCTACCAGGTACAGTACGTACTAAGAATAGAAACGGGACACCGGAGTATTACTGGTACAAGTACTGGGCGAATGCGTCTGTTACTTGTACATGTAGACTACCGGTACTAGTACTAGTACTAGTACTAGTACCAGGTCGGCGTATCGTTTACCGGGATACTGCGTGACATGTAGTACCGCTAACACTTTCCCACACCACGGACCACGGTAGACAATTTGTACTGTACTGGACGAGAAAAAAATTCCAGTCACAGATCATTGTGGTACTCTGGAGACATGTAGAACCACTAACACTTTCCTAGACCACGGATCACGCCGGTAGACAATTTGTACTGTACTGGACGAGAAAAAAATGCCAGTCACAGATCATTGTGGTACTCTGGAGGTTCCGGAAGTTTGGCTTTTTTGCGGTACTGAATACTGGCGGCTACGCATACTATCGTATTCCACTTCGAACGCATCCGGATAAATTATCCCCCCTTGCACCGATTTTCGAATGGCGGGATTATGTGTCCCTTTATAATAATTACCAAACGTGATGTCAAGAGTCTTTAGTAAACTGCATCGAAACGACGTGTGCGAACGTGGAATCAACGCATCGTTTGTGGAACTACTTAGGGATAAAAGCCATTGGCTTCCAGAAGCCAATGTGGAAGCCAATGGCTTAAGACAAAGGCTTTTCTGGAAGTCATTGGCCTAAGCCAAAGGCTTCTGGAAGCCAATGGCTTCAACGCTACCGTCGGCGAAGCCAAACTGAAGAACACAAGTTTTAATATCATTGGAAGCTCGTCATCATAGGTCTTACTTACGGCTTTTCATCTTTAAACAGACATTGTCGTGTCGAACTTAAAGACTTGTACAGCTGTATATATGGTAAGCATTTGACGATGACCCCTCATTATGTCTCGTTTCCTTTCTAACGAGTTCCCATATGAAAATAACACGTTCCTTGATTAGCTCGGCGAAGCCATTGGCTTAAGCCATTGACTTCCAGAAGCCATTGGCTTAAGACAATGACTTCCAGAAGCCACTGGCTTAAGCCAAAGGCTTCTGGAAGCCAAAGGCTTTTGGACATATCCTTTCTAAGTAGATTAACCACCATTTTTATACAGTCGTCAGAGAAGTCATTTCCAATACCTTTTCTTAAGTTCAAATAAATGTGCTTGTTGTTAATTAAAAAGGATCATGAGCTCACCGTTCCAATTTATTTCAGACGTGGATTTATTTAGCTTTTGTAGTGAAGGAAACGCACGTACAGAATTTGTGTAGACAAATGTCCGATACGGTAGAAAAGCCAGACTTCCGGAACCTCCTGGAAGGTCCGGCAAAACGAGCGCAATTGTGATTGCGGCGAAAATGAGCGCCCGCCGGAGGAGAAAGTGTTTCCCTAAAGAAACAGGCTGGCGCGAAACTGAACATGCCGGCGCGAGCGTCATTTTACTGACATACGAAAAGACATTTGCTGACGAAAAACGAATCTGCTGACGAGGAAAAATTGCTGATAGAATCTGCTGACAGAAACAAGATCTGCTGACAGCAAAAATCTGCTGACGAATACAAAATCTGCTGACAAGAAACATCTTCTGACAAAATCTGCTTAAGATCAGAAAATCTTCTGTTGATGGAAAACTCCTTAATAATATGCTGGAATAAGATTAGGTAATTGCGACAAAAAAACGTGTCATCGTGCGCAAATGCTTACCACCGTAACGTTTTATGTTGAGGAAACAGCTGAGAAGAGAAACCGGTCGACAGAATCGGATGACATGAAGGATACTTCTAACTTAAGAAATCTCGCGACAGAAATCTGCTGACAAAATAAAGCTGCTAAATAAAAATCTGCTGACAGAATCTGCTGACAAAGACAAATCTGCTGACGATAGAAATCTGCTGACAGAATCTGCTGACAAAAGACAAATCTGCTGACGATAGAAATCTGCTGACAAAATCTGCTGACAAAAACGAATCTGCTGAC